>JAULUE010000009.1:67710-83335 GCA_036324585.1 Champsocephalus esox
GATTCTATTCACCAGAAAAAGGATTCTAAAGGATTCTACTCACCAGAAAAATGATTCTAAAGGATTCCACTCACCAGAAAAAGGATTCTACTCACCAGAAAAAGGATTCTAAAGGATTCTACTCTCCAGAAAAAGGATTCTAAAGGATTCTACTCACCAGAAAAGGATTCTAAAGGATTCCACTCACCAGAAAAAGGATTCTACTCACCAGAAAAAGGATTCTCAAGGATTCTACTCACCAGAAAAAGGCTTCTACTCAACAGAAAAAGGATTCGAAAGGATTCCACTCACCAGAAAAAGGATTCTACTCACCAGAAAAAGGATTCTAAAGGATTCCACTCACCAGAAAAAGGATTCTAAACGATTCTACTCTCCAGAAAAAGGATTCTAAATAATTCTACTATCCAGAAAAAGGATTCTAAAGGATTCCACTCAACAGAAAAAGGTTTCTACTCACCAGAAAAAGGATTCTAAAGGATTCTACTCTCCAGAAAAAGGATTCCACTAACCAGAAAAGGGATTCTTAAGGATTCCACTCAACAGAAAAAGGTTTCTACTCACCAGAAAAAGGATTCTAAAGGATTCTACTCACCAGAAAAAGGATTCCACTAACCAGAAAAGGGATTCTAAAGGATTCTACTCTCCAGAAAAAGGATTCTAAAGGATTATACTCACCAGAAAAAGGATTCTAAAGGATTCTACTCACCAGAAAAAAGATTCTAAAGGATTCCACTCACCAGAAAAAGGATTCTAAAGGATTCTACTCTCCAGAAAAAGTATTCTACTTACCAGAAAAAGGATTCTAAAGGATTCTACTCTCCAGAAAAAGGATTCTAAATAATTCTACTATCCAGAAAAAGGATTCTAAAGGATTCCACTCAACAGAAAAAGGTTTCTACTCACCAGAAAAAGGATTCTAAAGGATTCTACTCTCCAGAAAAAGGATTCTAAAGGATTCCACTCAACAGAAAAAGGATTCTAAAGGATTCTACTCTCCAGAAAAAGGATTCCACTAACCAGAAAAGTGATTCTTAAGGATTCCACTCAACAGAAAAAGGTTTCTACTCACCAGAAAAAGGATTCTAAAGGATTCTACTCACCAGAAAAAGGATTCCACTAACCAGAAAAGGGATTCTAAAGGATTCTACTCTCCAGAAAAAGGATTCTAAAGGATTATACTCACCAGAAAAAGGATTCTAAAGGATTCTACTCACCAGAAAAAAGATTCTAAAGGATTCCACTCACCAGAAAAAGGATTCTAAAGGATTCTACTCTCCAGAAAAAGGATTCTACTCACCAGAAAAAGGATTCTAAAGGATTCTACTCACCAGAAAAAGGATTCTACTCACCAGAAAAAGGATTCTAAAGGATTCCACTCACCAGAAAAAGGATTCTACTCACCAGAACAAGGATTCTAAAGGATTCTACTCTCCAGAAAAAGGATTCTACTAACCAGAAAAAGGATTCTAAAGGATTCCACTCTCAAGAAATAGGATTCTAAAGGATTCCACTCAACAGAAAACGGATTCTAAAGGATTCTACTCTCCAGAAAAAGGATTCTAAATAATTCTACTATCCAGAAAAAGGATTCTAAAGGATTCCACTCAACAGAAAAAGGATTCTACTCACCAACAAAAGGATTCTAAAGGATTCTACTCACCAGAAAAAGGATTCTAAAGGATTCTATAGGATTCTACTCACCAGAAAAAGGATTCTACTCACCAACAAAAGGATTCTAAAGGATTCTACTCACCAGAAAAAGGATTCTAAAGGATTCTACTCATCAGAAAAAGGATTCTAACGGATTCTACTCACCAGAAAAAGGATTCTACTCACCAGAAAAAGGATTCTAAAGGATTCTACTCACCAGAAAAAGGATTCTAACGGATTCTACTCGCCAGAAAAAGGATTCTACTCACCAGAAAAAGGATTCTACTCACCAGCAAAAGGATTCTAAAGGATTCTACTCACCAGAAAAAGGATACTAAAGGATTCCACTCACCAGAAAAAGGATTCTAAAGGATTCTACTCTCCAGAAAAAGGATTCTAAAGGATTCTACTCACCAGAAAAAGGATACTAAAGGATTCCACTCACCAGAAAAAGGATTCTAAAGGATTCTACTCACCAGAAAAAGGATACTAAAGGATTCCACTCACCAGAAAAAGGATTCTAAAGGATTCTACTCTCCAGAAAAAGGATTCTAAACGGATTCTACTCTCCAGAAAAAGGATTCTAAAGGATTCTACTCATCAGAAAAAGGATTCTAAAGGATTCTACTTACCAGAAAAAGGATTCTAAAGGATTCTACTCTCCAGAAAACGGATTCTAAAGGATTCTACTCATCAGAAAAAGGATTCTAAAGGATTCCACTCACCAGAAAAAGGATTCTAAAGGATTCTACTCACCAGAAAAGAGATTCTAAAGGATTCTACTCACCAGAAAAAGGATTCTAAAGGATTCTACTCAACAGAAAAAGGATTCCACTAACCAGAAAAGGGATTCTAAAGGATTCTACTCTCCAGAAAAAGGATTCTAAATAATTCTACTATCCAGAAAAAGGATTCTAAAGGATTCCACTCAACAGAAAAAGGATTCTACTCACCAGAAAAAGGATTCTAAAGGATTCTACTCTCCAGAAAAAGGATTCTACTCACCAGAAAAAGGATTCTAAAGGATTCTACTCTCCAGAAAAAGGATTCTACTCACCAGAAAAAGGATTCTAAAGGATTCTACTCACCAGAAAAAGGATTCTACTCACCAGAAAAAGGATTCTAAAGGATTCCACTCACCAGAAAAAGGAATCTAAAGGATTCCACTAACCAGAAAAAGGATTCTAAAGGATTCTACTCTCCAGAAAAAAGATTCTAAAGGATTCCACTCACCAGAAAAAGGATTCTAAAGGATTCTACTCTCCAGAAAAAGGATTCTAAAGGATTCCACTCAACAAAAAAAGGATTCTACTCACCAGAAAAAGTATTCTAAAGGATTCTACTCTCCAGAAAAAGCATTCTACTCTCCAGAAAAAGGATTCTACTCACCAGAAAAAGGATTCTAAAGGATTCTACTCACCAGAAAAAGGATTCTACTCACAAGAAAAAGGATTCTAAAGTATTCTATTCACCAGAATAAGGAATCTAAAGGATTCTACTCACCAGAAATAGGATTCTACTCACCAGAAAAAGGATTCTAAAGTATTCTATTCACCAGAATAAGGAATCTAAAGGATTCTACTCACCAGAAATAGGATTCTACTCACCAGAAAAAGGATTCTAAAGGATTCTACTCTCCAGAAAAAGGATTCTAAAGGATTCTACTCTCCAGAAAAAGGATTCTAAATGATTCTACTATCCAGAAAAAGGATTCTAAAGGATTCCACTCAACAAAAAAAGGATTCTACTCACCAGAAAAAGGATTCTACTCACCAGAAAAAGGATTCTAAAGGATTCCACTAACCAGAAAAAGGATTCTAAAGGATTATACTCTCCAGAAAAAAGATTCTAAAGGATTCCACTCACCAGAAAAAGGATTCTAAAGGATTCTACTCTCCAGAAAAAGGATTCTAAATGATTCTACTATCCAGAAAAAGGATTCTAAAGGATTCTACTCTCCAGAAAAAGCATTCTACTCACCAGAAAAATGATTCTAAAGGATTCTACTCACCAGAAAAAGGATTCCACTCACCAGAAAAAGGATTCTAAAGGATTCTACTCTCCAGAAAAAGCATTCTACTTACCAGAAAAGGGATTCTAAAGGATTCTACTCTCCAGAAAAAGGATTCTAAATAATTCTACTATCCAGAAAAAGGATTCTAAAGGATTCCACTCAACAGAAAAAGGTTTCTACTCACCAGAAAAAGGATTCTAAAGGATTCTACTCTCCAGAAAAAGGATTCCACTAACCAGAAAAGGGATTCTAAAGGATTCTACTATCCAGAAAAAGGATTCTAAAGGATTCCACTCAACAGAAAAAGGATTCTAAAGGATTCTACTCTCCAGAAAAAGGATTCCACTAACCAGAAAAGGGATTCTTAAGGATTCCACTCAACAGAAAAAGGTTTCTACTCACCAGAAAAAGGATTCTAAAGGATTCTACTCACCAGAAAAGGGATTCTAAAGGATTCTACTCTCCAGAAAAAGGATTCTAAAGGATTATACTCACCAGAAAAAGGATTCTAAAGGATTCCACTCACCAGAAAAAGGATTCTAAAGGATTCTACTCTCCAGAAAAAGGATTCTACTCACCAGAAAAAGGATTCTAAAGGATTCTACTCACCAGAAAAAGGATTCTACTCACCAGAAAAAGGATTCTAAAGGATTCCACTCACCAGAAAAAGGATTCTACTCACCAGAACAAGGATTCTAAAGGATTCTACTCACCAGAAAAAGGATTCTACTCACCAGAAAAAGGATTCTAAAGGATTCCACTCTCAAGAAATAGGATTCTAAAGGATTCCACTCAACAGAAAACGGATTCTAAAGGATTCTACTCTCCAGAAAAAGGATTCTAAATAATTCTACTATCCAGAAAAAGGATTCTAAAGGATTCCACTCAACAGAAAAAGGATTCTACTCACCAACAAAAGGATTCTAAAGGATTCTATAGGATTCTACTCACCAGAAAAAGGATTCTACTCACCAGAAAAAGGATTCTAAAGGATTCTATAGGATTCTACTCACCAGAAAAAGGATTCTACTCACCAGAAAAATAATTCTACTCACCAACAAAAGGATTCTAAAGGATTCTACTCAGCAGAAAAAGGATTCTAAAGGATTCTACTCACCAGAAAAAGGATTCTACTCACCAGAAAAAGGATTCTAAAGGATTCTACTCACCAGAAAAAGGATTCTAACGGATTCTACTCGCCAGAAAAAGGATTCTACTCACCAGAAAAAGGATTCTACTCACCAGCAAAAGGATTCTAAAGGATTCTACTCACCAGAAAAAGGATACTAAAGGATTCCACTCACCAGAAAAAGGATTCTAAAGGATTCTACTCTCCAGAAAAAGGATTCTAAAGGATTCTACTCACCAGAAAAAGGATACTAAAGGATTCCACTCACCAGAAAAAGGATTCTAAAGGATTCTACTCACCAGAAAAAGGATACTAAAGGATTCCACTCACCAGCAAAAGGATTCTAAAGGATTCTACACATCAGAAAAAGGATTCTAAAGGATTCTACTTACCAGAAAAAGGATTCTAAAGGATTCTACTCTCCAGAAAAACGGATTCTAAAGGATTCTACTCATCAGAAAAAGGATTCTAAAGGATTCCACTCACCAGAAAAAGGATTCTAAAGGATTCTACTCACCAGAAAAGGGATTCTAAAGGATTCTACTCACCAGAAAAAGGATTCTAAAGGATTCTACTCACCAGAAAAAGGATTCTAAAGGATTCTACTCACCAGCAAAAGGATTCTACTCATCAGAAAAGGATTCTAAAGGATTCTACTCACCAGAAAAAGGATTCTAAAGGATTCTACTGACTAGAAAAAGGATTCTAAAGGATTCTACTCAACAGAAAAAGGATTCTAAAGGATTCTACTCATCAGAAAAAGGATTCTAAAGGATTCCACTCACCAGAAAAAGGATTCTAAAGGATTCTACTCTCCAGAAAAAGGATTCTAAAGGATTCTACTCTCCAGAAAAAGGATTCTAAAGGATTCTACTCACCAGAAAAAGGATTCTAAAGGATTCCACTCACCAGAAAAAGGATTCTAAAGGATTCTACTCTCCAGAAAAAGGATTCTAACGGATTATACTCACCAGAAAAAGGATTCTAAAGGATTCCACTCACCAGAAAAAGGATTCTAAAGGATTCTACTCACCAGAAAAAAGGATTCTAAAGGATTCCACTCACCAGAAAAAGGATTCCACTAACCAGAAAAGGGATTCCTAAGGATTCCACTCAACAGAAAATGGTTTCTACTCACCAGAAAAAGGATTCTAAAGGATTCTACTCACCAGAAAAAGGATTCCACTAACCAGAAAAGGGATTCTAAAGGATTCTACTCTCCAGAAAAAGGATTCTAAAGGATTCTACTCACCAGAAAAAGGATTCTAAAGGATTCTACTCACCAGAAAAAGGATTCCACTCACCAGAAAAGGGATTCTAAAGGATTCTACTCTCCAGAAAAAGGATTCTAAAGGATTATACTCACCAGAAAAAAGATTCTAAAGGATTCCACTCACCAGAAAAAGGATTCTAAAGGATTCTACTCTCCAGAAAAAGCATTCTACTCTCCAGAAAAAGGATTCTACTCACCAGAAAAAGGATTCTACTCACCAGAAAAAGGATTCTACTCACCAGAAAAATGATTCTAAAGGATTCCACTCACCAGAAAAAGGATTCTACTCACCAGAACAAGGATTCTAAAGGATTCTACTCACCAGAAAAAGGATTCTACTCACCAGAAAAAGGATTCTAAAGGATTCCACTCTCAAGAAATAGGATTCTAAAGGATTCCACTCAACAGAAAACGGATTCTAAAGGATTCTACTCTCCAGAAAAAGGATTCTAAATAATTCTACTATCCAGAAAAAGGATTCTAAAGGATTCCACTCAACAGAAAAAGGATTCTACTCACCAACAAAAGGATTCTAAAGGATTCTACTCACCAGAAAAAGGATTCTAAAGGATTCTATAGGATTCTACTCACCAGAAAAAGGATTCTAAACGGATTCTACTCACCAGAAAAAGGATTCTACTCACCAGAAAAAGAATTCTACTCACCAACAAAAGGATTCTAAAGGATTCTACTCACCAGAAAAAGGATTCTAAAGGATTCTACTCATCAGAAAAAGGATTCTAACGGATTCTACTCACCAGAAAAAGGATTCTAAACGGATTCTACTCGCCAGAAAAAGGATTCTACTCACCAGAAAAAGGATTCTACTCACCAGCAAAAGGATTCTAAAGGATTCCACTCACCAGAAAAAGGATTCTAAAGGATTCTACTCTCCAGAAAAAGGATTCTAAAGGATTCTACTCACCAGAAAAAGGATACTAAAGGATTCCACTCACCAGAAAAAGGATTCTAAAGGATTCTACTCACCAGAAAAAGGATACTAAAGGATTCCACTCACCAGAAAAAGGATTCTAAAGGATTCTACTCTCCAGAAAAAGGATTCTAACGGATTCTACTCTCCAGAAAAAGGATTCTAAAGGATTCTACTCATCAGAAAAAGGATTCTAAAGGATTCCACTCACCAGAAAAAGGATTCTAAAGGATTCTACTCACCAGAAAAGGGATTCTAAAGGATTCTACTCACCAGAAAAAGGATTCTAAAGGATTCTACTCACCAGAAAAAGGATTCTAAAGGATTCTACTCACCAGAAAAAGGATTCTACTCATCAGAAAAGGATTCTAAAGGATTCTACTCACCAGAAAAAGGATTCTAAAGGATTCTACTGACTAGAAAAAGGATTCTAAAGGATTCTACTCAACAGAAAAAAGATTCTAAAGGATTCTACTCATCAGAAAAAGGATTCTAAAGGATTCCACTCACCAGAAAAAGGATTCTAAAGGATTCTACTCACCAGAAAAAGGGATTCTAAAGGATTCTACTCACCAGAAAAAGGATTCTAAAGGATTCTACTCACCAGAAAAAGGATTCTAAAGGATTCTACTCACCAGAAAAAGGATTCTACTCATCAGAAAAGGGATTCTAAAGGATTCTACTCACCAGAAAAAGGATTCTAAAGGATTCTACTGACTAGAAAAAGGATTCTAAAGGATTCTACTCAACAGAAAAAAGATTCTAAAGGATTCTACTCATCAGAAAAAGGATTCTAAAGGATTCCACTCACCAGAAAAAGGATTCTAAAGGATTCCACTCACCAGAAAAAGGATTATAAAGGATTCTACTCTCCAGAAAAAGGATTCTAACGGATTCTACTCACCAGAAAAAGGATTCTAAAGGATTCTACTCACCAGAAAAAGGATTCTAAAGGATTCCACTCACCAGAAAAAGGATTCTAAAGGATTCTACTCTCCAGAAAAAGGATTCTAACGGATTATACTCACCAGAAAAAGGATTCTAAAGGATTCCACTCACCAGAAAAAGGATTCTAAAGGATTCTACTCACCAGAAAAAGGATTCTAAAGGATTCCACTCACCAGAAAAAGGATTCTACTCACCAGAAAAACGATTCTAAAGGATTCTACTCTCCAGAAAAAGGATTCTAAAGGATTCCACTCAACAGAAAAAGGATTCTAAAGGATTACACTCAACAGAAAAAGGACTCTAAAGGATTCTACTGACCAGAAAAAGGATTCTAAAGGATTCTACTCACCAGAAAAAGGATTCTAAAGGATTCCACTCAACAGAAAAAGGATTCTAAAGGATTCTACTCACCAGAAAAAGGATTCTAAAGGATTCCACTCAACAGAAAAAGGACTCTAAAGGATTCTACTCTCCAGAAAAAGGATTCTAAAGGATTCTACTCTCCAGAAAAAGGATTCTAAAGGATTCTACTCACCAGAAAAAGGATTCTAAAGGATTCTACTCACCAGAAAAAGGATTCTAAAGGATTCTACTCACCAGAAAAATGATTCTAAAGGATTACACTCACCAGAAAAAAATATTCTAAAGGATTCCACTAACCAGAAAAAGGATTCTACTCACCAGAAAAAGGATTCTCAAGGATTCTACTCTCCAGAAAAAGGATTCTAACGGATTCTACTCAACAGAAAAGGGATTCTACTCACCAGAAAAAGGATTCTAAAGGATTCTACTCACCAGAAAAAGGATTCTAAAGGATTCCACTCACCAGAAAAATGATTCTAAAGGATTCCACTCAACAGAAAAAGGATTCTACTCACCAGAAAAAGGATTCTAAAGGATTCTACTCTCCAGAAAAAGGATTCTAAAGGATTCTACTCACCAGAAAAAGGATTCTAAAGGATTCTACTCTCCAGAAAAAGGATTCTAACGGATTCTACTCACCAGAAAAAGGATTCTACTCACCAGAAAAGGGATTCTACTCACCAGAAAAAGGATTCTAAAGGATTCTACTCACCAGAAAAAGGATTCTAAAGGATTCTACTCAACAGAAAAAGGATTCGAAAGGATTCCACTCACCAGAAAAAGGATTCTACTCACCAGAAAAAGGATTCTAAAGGATTCTACTCACCAGAAAAAGGATTCTAACGGATTCTACTCACCGAAAAAGGATTCTACTCACCAGAAAAATGATTCTTAAGGATTCTACTCAACAGAAAATGGGATTCTACTCAACAGAAAAAGGATTCTACTCACCAACAAAAGAATTCTAAAGGATTCTACTCACCAGAAAAAGGATTCTAAAGGATTCTACTCACCAGAAAAAGGATTCTAAAGGATTCTACTCACCAGAAAAAGGATTCTAACGGATTCTACTCACCAGAAAAAGGATTCTAAAGGATTCCACTCAACAGTAAAAGGATTCTAAAGGATTCTACTCTCCAGAAAAATGATTCTAAAGGATTCTACTCTCCAGAAAAAGGATTCTAAAGGATTCTACTTATCAGAAAAAGGATTCTAAAGGATTCTACTCTCCAGAAAAAGGATTATAAAGGATTCTACTCACCAGAAAAAGGATTCTAAAGGATTCTACTCTCCATAAAAAGGATTATAAAGGATTCCACTCAACAGAAAAAAATATTCTAAAGGATTCCACTAACCAGAAAAAGGATTCTACTCACCAGAAAAAGGATTCTCAAGGATTCTACTCACCAGAAAAAGGATTCTAAAGGATTCTACTCAACAGAAAAGGGATTCTACTCAACAGAAAAAGGATTCTACTCACCAGCAAAAAGGATTCTAAAGGATTCTACTCTCCAGAAAAAGGATTCTAAAGGATTCTACTCTCCAGAAAAAGGATTCTAAAGGATTCCACTCAACAGAAAAAGGATTCTAAAGGATTCCACTCAACAGAAAAAAAATTCTAAAGGATTCTACTCACCAGAAAAAGGATTCTCAAGGATTCTACTCACCAGAAAAAGGATTCTACTCACCAGAAAAAGGATTCTCAAAGGATTCTACTCACCAGAAAAAGGATTCTAAAGGATTCTACTCAACAGAAAAAGGATTCTACTCACCAGCAAAAAGGATTCTAAAGGATTCTACTCTCCAGAAAAAGGATTCTACTCACCAGAAAAAGGATTCTAAAGGATTCTACTCTCCAGAAAAAGGATTCTACTCACCATAAAAAGGATTCTAAAGGATTCCACTCACCAGCAAAAAGATTCTAATCACCAGAAAAAAATATTCTAAAGGATTCCACTCACCAGCAAAAGGACTCTAAAGGATTCTACTCACCAGAAAAAGGATTCTAAAGGATTCTACTCACCAGAAAAAGGATTCTAAAGGATTCTACTCTCCAGAAAAAGGATTCTAAAGGATTCTACTCTCCAGAAAAAGGACTCTAAAGGATTCTACTCACCAGAAAAAGGATTCTAAAGGATTCTACTCTCCAGAAAAAGGATTCTAAAGGATTCTACTCTCCAGAAAAAGGATTCTAAAGGATTCTACTCTCCAGAAAAAGGATTCTAAAGGATTCTACTCACCAGAAAAAGGATTCTAAAGGATTCTACTCACCAGAAAAAGGATTCTAAAGGATTCTACTCTCCAGAAAAAGGATTCTAAAGGATTCTACTCACCAGAAAAGGATTCTAAAGGATTCTACTCACCATAAAAGGGATTCTACTCACCAGAAAAAGGATTCTACTCACCAGAAAAAGGATTCTAAAGGATTCTACTCACCAGAAAAAGGATTCTAAAGGATTCTACTCAACAGAAAAGGGATTCTACTCACCAGAAAAAGGATTCTAAAGGATTCTACTCACCAGAAAAAGGATTCTAAAGGATTCTACTCAACAGAAAAAGGATTCTAAAGGATTCTACTCACCAGAAAAAGGATTCTACTCACCAGAAAAAGGATTCTAAAGGATTCTACTCACCAGAAAAAGGATTCTAAAGGATTCTACTCTCCAGAAAAAGGATTCTAACGGATTCTACTCACCAGAAAAAGGATTCTACTCACCAGAAAAAGGATTCTAAAGGATTCTACTCACCAGAAAAAGGATTCTACTCACCAGAAAAAGGATTCTAAAGGATTCTACTCAACAGAAAAGGGATTCTAAAGGATTCTACTCACCAGAAAAAGGATTCTAAAGGATTCTACTCAACAGAAAAGGGATTCTAAAGGATTCTACTCACCAGAAAAAGGATTCTAAAGGCTTCCACTCACCAGAAAAAGGATTCTACTCACCAGAAAAGGGATTCTACTCACCAGAAAAAGGATTCTAAAGGATTCTACTCACCAGAAAAAGGATTCTAAAGGATTCCACTCAACAGAAAAAGGACTCTAAAGGATTCTACTCTCCAGAAAAAGGATTCTAATGGATTCTACTCACCAGAAAAAGGATTCTACTCACCAGAAAAATGATTCTTAAGGATTCTACTCACCAGAAAAAGGATTCTAAAGGATTCTACTCTCCAGAAAAAGGATTCTAACGGATTCTACTCACCAGAAAAAGGATTCTAAAGGATTCTACTCACCAGAAAAAGGATTATAAAGGATTCTACTCTCCAGAAAAAGGATTCTAAAGGATTCTACTCTCCAGAAAAAGGATTATAAAGGATTCCACTCACCAGAAAAAGGATTCTAAAGGATTCTACTCACCAGAAAAAGGATTCTAAAGGATTCTACTCACCAGAAAAAGGATTATAAAGGATTCTACTCTCCAGAAAAAGGATTCTAAAGGATTCTACTCTCCAGAAAAAGGATTATAAAGGATTCTACTCTCCAGAAAAAGGATTCTAAAGGATTCTACTCACCAGAAAAAGGATTATAAAGGATTCTACTCACCAGAAAAAGGATTCTAAAGGATTCTACTCTCCAGAAAAAGGATTCTAAAGGATTCCACTCAACAGAAAAAAATATTCTAAAGGATTCCAATAACCAGAAAAAGGATTCTACTCACCAGAAAAAGGATTCTCAAGGATTCTACTCACCAGAAAAAGGATTCTAAAGGATTCTACTCAACAGAAAAGGGATTCTACTCAACAGAAAAATGATTCTACTCACCAGCAAAAAGGATTCTAAAGGATTCTACTCTCCAGAAAAAGGATTCTAACGGATTCTACTCACCAGAAAAAGGATTCTACTCACCAGAAAAAGGATTCTAAAGGATTCTACTCTCCAGAAAAAGGATTCTAACGGATTCTACTCACCAGAAAAAGGATTCTACTCACCAGAAAAAGGATTCTAAAGGATTCTACTCACCAGAAAAAGGATTCGAAAGGATTCCACTCACCAGAAAAAGGATTCTACTCACCAGAAAAAGGATTCTAAAGGATTCTACTCACCAGAAAAAGGATTCTACTCACCAACAAAAGGATTCTAAAGGATTCTACTCTCCAGAAAAAGGATTCTAAAGGATTCCACTCACCAGAAAAAGGATTCTAAAGGATTCTACTCACCAGAAAAAGGATTCTACTCACCAACAAAAGGATTCTAAAGGATTCTACTCACCAGAAAAAGGATTCTAAAGGATTCTACTCACCAGAAAAAGGATTCTCAAGGATTCTACTCATCAGAAAAATGATTCTAACGGATTCTACTCACCAGAAAAAGGATTCTACTCACCAGAAAAAGGATTCTAAAGGATTCTACTCGCTAGAAAAAGGATTCTACTCACCAGCAAAAGGATTCTAAAGGATTCTACTCACCAGAAAAAGGATTCTAAAGGATTCTACTCTCCAGAAAAAGGATTATAAAGGATTCTACTCACCAGAAAAAGGATTCTAAAGGATTCTACTCATCAGAAAAAGGATTCTACTCACCAGAAAAAGGATTCTACTCACCAGAAAAGGGATTCTAAAGGATTCTACTCAACAGAAAAAGGATTCTACTCTCCAGAAAAAGGATTCTAAAGGATTCTACTCACCAGAAAAAGGATTCTAAAGGATTCTACTCACCAGAAAAAGGATTCTAAAGGATTCTACTCATCAGAAAAAGGATTCTAACGGATTCTACTCACCAGAAAAAGGATTCTACTCACCAGAAAAAGAATTCTACTCACCAACAAAAGGATTCTAAAGGATTCTACTCATCAGAAAAAGGATTCTAAAGGATTCTACTCACCAGAAAAAGGATTCTACTCACCAGAAAAAGGATTCTACTCACCAGAAAAAGGATTCTAACGGATTCTACTCGCTAGAAAAAGGATTCTACTCACCAGAAAAAGGATTCTAAAGTATTCTACTCTCCAGAAAAAGGATTCTACTCACCAGAAAAAGGATTCTAAAGGATTCTACTCACCAGAAAAAGGATTCTAAAGGATTCTACTCACCAGCAAAAGGATTCTAAAGGATTCTACTCACCAGAAAAAGGATTCTAAAGGATTCTACTCTCCAGAAAAAGGATTCTAAAGGATTCTACTCTCCAGAAAAAGGATTCTAAAGGATTTCACTCACCAGAAAAAGGATTCTAAAGGATTCTACTCAACAGAAAAAGGATTCTAACGGATTCTACTCACCAGAAAAAGGATTCTACTCACCAGAAAAAGGATTCTAAAGGATTCTACTCATCAGAAAAAGGATTCTAAAGGATTTCACTCACCAGAAAAAGGATTCTAACGGATTCTACTCACCAGAAAAAGGATTCTACTCACCAGAAAAAGGATTCTAAAGGATTCTACTCATCAGAAAAAGGATTCTAAAGGATTTCACTCACCAGAAAAAGGATTCTAAAGGATTCTACTCTCCAGAAAAATGATTCTAAAGGATTCTACTCACTAGAAAAAGGATTCTAAAGGATTCTACTCTCCAGAAAAAGGATTCTAAAGGATTCTACTCAACAGAAAAGGGATTCTACTCACCAGAAAAAGGATTCTACTCACCAACAAAAGGATTCTAAAGGATTCTACTCACCAGAAAAAGGATTCTAAAGGATTCTACTCTCCAGAAAAAGGATTCTACTCACCAGAAAAAGGATTCTACTCACCAGCAAAAGGATTCTAAAGGATTCTACTCACCAGAAAAAGGATTCTAAAGGATTCTACTCACCAGAAAAAGGATTCTAAAGGATTCCACTCACCAGAAAAAGGATTCTAAAGGATTCTACTCTCCAGCAAAAGGATTCTAAAGGATTCTACTCATCAGAAAAAGGATTCTAAAGGATTCCACTCACCAGAAAAAGGATTCTAAAGGATTCTACTCACCAGAAAAGGGATTCTAAAGGATTCTACTCATCAGAAAAGGGATTCTAAAGGATTCTACTCACCAGAAAAAGGATTCTAACGGATTCTACTCACCAGAAAAAGGATTCTACTCACCAGAAAAAGGATTCTAAAGGATTCTACTCACCAGAAAAAGGATTCTACTCACCAGAAAAAGGATTCTAAAGGATTCCACTCACTCCGCAAACCCCATCCCCCACCTTTCAACCAAAATGCCACCAGTCCGCCTAGCCCCCGCCTCCTTCCCACACGTACTCCCCCTACCACAAACCAACCACCCCCCCAACCCCCACCTCCCCACGTATAAAGACCACCAACTCAACCTCCCTAACACCCCCCAAACCCACACACCAACACCAACGCAAACAAAGCCCTCCCAAAAGCCACTCCGCAACTCCCTACACACCCAACCCCCACCCCACTCAATTATCCACTTACCAATACCATCAACCCACCCTCCCACTCGCACACCGACTCCACGCCCGAACCCCCCCCACCAACCTCACCTCCGAACCCCCCCCCAACTGTCACCACCCTCAGCCCCCACACCTCAGCCCACACGTCACGTCCACCCGCTCACCAACCAAACACCCACCCCTCCACACCCCCCCCCCCCCAACCACATTCTCCCTCCCACCACATAAGCCCGTCCCCAATAAACAAAAAACCACCCTCACAACCAACACCCCCACTAAACCCCAACGCAACCCTCCCCCCCACTTTACCCCTCTCCCACCTCCATACAACCCACATAAGGTCCGAAGCGCCATACACACCCACCCTCCCCCTCTTCACCCACCACCAAAACACAACCACCCCAATCCAGGTCACAACCACGTCTTCCTCCCCCTTCCCCCGCACCCTGTTCTCATCACACATTACTCTCAACCCCATCCTCCCCCACCCGACCACCCCTTCACACTCTCACCTCCCTCGCCTCCCATTCACTAGACACCCCGCCCACCACCAGACACCGCCCCAAACCAATCTAAACCTCCGCTATTCCCCCCAGCAATACCCAACTCGCTAAAAACAACAACCACACTCCTCACCCCGCCACCGTGTAAAATTAATACCACCGCACCCCCCCCGACCCCTCCCTCCCCCCCCTCATCGGCAACACACCCCTCCATCACCATCCCCCTCACCTCCACAACTACCCCCTCCCTAACTCCCCCCACCACAGTGCCCTCCACCATCTCCCCTACCCTCCCCCCAGCATCTACACCCCTCCAATACCCCTAACCCCCCCCCCCCCCACCTAGCACGCCATACTCTCATATTACTCGCCCTCCATACAACCATCACCCAACCCTCCTCCCCCCCCCAACCAACACCCCCACATAAACCAATCCCCCCCTGAACACCGCGTCCACACTCCCAACCAACCCCTACTCCC
>JAULUE010000009.1:83835-164788 GCA_036324585.1 Champsocephalus esox
TTTTTCTGGAGAGTACAATCCTTTAGAATCCTTTTTCTGGAGAGTACAATCCTTTAGAATCCTTTTTCTGGTGAGTGGAATCCTTTAGATTCCTTTTTCTGGAGAGTAGAATCCGTTAGAATCCTTATTCTGGTGAGTAGAATCCGTTAGAATCCTTATTCTGGAGAGTAGAATCCGTTAGAATCCTTTTTCTGGAGAGTAGAATCCTTTAGAAACCTTTTTCTGGTGAGTAGAGTCCTTTTTCTGGTGAGTAGAATCCTTTAGAATCCTTTTTCTGGTGAGTAGAATCCTTTAGAAACCTTTTTCTGGTGAGTAGAATCCTTATTCTGGAGAGTAGAATCCTTTAGAATCCCTTTTTCTGGTGAGTAGAATCCTTTAGAATCCTATTTCTAGTGAGTAGAATCCTTTAGAATCATTTTTCTGGTGAGTAGAATCCTTTAGAATACTATTTCTGGTGAGTAGAGTCCTTTTTTCTGGTGAGTAGAATCCTTTAGAATCCTTTTTCTGGTGAGTAGAATCCTTTTTCTGGAGAGTAGAATCCTTTAGAATCCTTTTTCTGGAGAGTAGAATCCTTTAGAATCCTTTTTCTGGTGAGTAGAATCCTTTAGAATCCTTTTTCTGGAGAGTAGAATCCTTTAGAATCCTTTTTCTGGTGAGTAGAATCCTTTAGAATCCTTTTTCTGGTGAGTAGAATCCTTTAGAATCCTTTTTCTGGAGAGTAGAATCCTTTAGAATCCTTTTTCTGGTGAGTAGAATCCTTTTTCTGGTGAGTAGAATCCGTTAGAATCCTTTTTCTGGTGAGTAGAATCCTTTAGAATCCTTTTTCTGGTGAGTAGAATCCTTTAGAATCCTTTTTCTGGAGAGTAGAATCCTTTAGAATCCTTTTTCTGGAGAGTAGAATCCTTTAGAATCCTTTTTCTGATGAGTAGAATCCTTTTTCTGGTGAGTAGAATCCGTTAGAATCCTTTTTCTGGTGAGTAGAATCCTTTAGAATCATTTTTCTGGTGAGTAGAATCCTTTAGAATCCTTTTTCTGGAGAGTACAATCCTTTAGAATCCTTTTTCTGGTGAGTAGAATCCTTTAGAATCCTTTTTCTGGAGAGTACAATCCTTTAGAATCCTTTTTCTGGTGAGTGGAATCCTTTAGATTCCTTTTTCTGGTGAGTAGAATCCGTTAGAATCCTTTTTCTGGAGAGTACAATCCTTTAGAATCCTTTTTCTGGAGAGTACAATCCTTTAGAATCCTTTTTCTGGAGAGTACAATCCTTTAGAATCCTTTTTCTGGTGAGTGGAATCCTTTAGATTCCTTTTTCTGGTGAGTAGAATCCGTTAGAATCCTTTTTCTGGTGAGTAGAGTCCTTTTTCTGGTGAGTAGAATCCTTTAGAATCCTTTTTCTGGTGAGTAGAGTCCTTTTTCTGGTGAGTAGAATCCTTTAGAATCCTTTTTCTGGTGAGTAGAGTCCTTTTTCTGGTGAGTAGAATCCTTTTTCTGGTGAGTAGAATCCTTTTTCTGGTGAGTAGAGTCCTTTTTCTGGTGAGTAGAGTCCTTTTTCTGGAGAGTAGAATCCTTTAGAATCCTTTTTCTGGAGAGTAGAATCCTTTAGAATCCTTTTTCTGGTGAGTAGAGTCCTTTTTCTGGTGAGTAGAATCCTTTAGAATCCTTTTTCTGGAGAGTAGAATCCTTTAGAATCCTTTTTCTGGTGAGTAGAGTCCTTTTTCTGGTGAGTAGAATCCTTTAGAATCCTTTTTCTGGAGAGTAGAATCCTTTAGAATCCTTTTTCTGGTGAGTAGAATCCTTTAGAATCATTTTTCTAGTGAGTAGAATCCTTTAGAATCCTTTTTCTAGTGAGTAGAATCCTTTAGAATCCTTTTTCTGTTGAGTAGAATCCTTTAGAATCCTTTTTCTGGTGAGTAGAATCCTTTTTCTGGTGAGTAGAATCCGTTAGAATCCTTATTCTGGAGAGTAGAATCCGTTTAGAATCCTTTTTCTGGTGAGTAGAATCCTTTTTCTGGTGAGTAGAATCCTTTAGAATCCTTTTTCTGGAGAGTAGAATCCTTTAGAATCCTTTTTCTGGTGAGTAGAATCCTTTTTCTGGTGAGTAGAATCCTTTAGAATCCTTTTTCTGGAGAGTAGAATCCTTTAGAATCCTTTTTCTGGTGAGTAGAATCCTTTTTCTGGTGAGTAGAATCCGTTTAGAATCCTTTTTCTGGTGAGTAGAGTCCTTTTTCTGGTGAGTAGAATCCTTTAGAATCCTTTTTCTGGAGAGTAGAATCCTTTAGAATCCTTTTTCTGGTGAGTAGAATCCTTATTCTGGAGAGTAGAATTCTGGTGAGTAGAATCCTTTAGAATCATTTTTCTGGAGGGTAGAATCCTTTAGAATCCTTTTTCTGGTGAGTAGAATCCTTTTTCTGGAGAGTAGAATCCGTTAGAATCCTTTTTCTGGTGAGTAGAATCCTTTAGAATCCTTTTTCTGGTGAGTAGAATCCTTTAGAATCCTTTTTCTAGTGAGTAGAATCCTTTTTCTGGTAAATAGAATCCCTTAGAATCTTTTTTCTGGAGAGTAGAATCCTTTAGAATCCTTTTTCTGGAGAGTAGAATCCTTTAGAATCCTTTTTCTGGTGAGTAGAATCCTTATTCTGGAGAGTAGAATCCTTTAGAATCCTTTTTCTGGTGAATGGAATCCTTTAGATTCCTTTTTCTGGAGAGTAGAATCCTTTAGAATCCTTTTTCTGGTGAGTAGAATCCTTTTTCTGGTGAGTAGAATCCGTTAGAATCCTTTTTCTGGTGAGTAGAATCCTTTCGAATCCTTTTTCTGGTGAGTGGAATCCTTTAGATTCCTTTTTCTGGTGAGTGGAATCCTTTAGAATCCTTTTTCTGGTGAGTAGAGTCCTTTTTCTGGTGAGTAGAATCTTTTTCTGGTGAGTAGAATCCTTTAGAATCCTTTTTCTGGTGAGTAGAGTCCTTTTTCTGGTGAGTAGAATCCTTTAGAATCCTTTTTCTGGAGAGTAGAATCCTTTAGAATCATTTTTCTGGTGAGTAGAATCCTTATTCTGGAGAGTAGAATCCTTTAGAATCCTTTTTCTAGTGAGTAGAATCCTTTAGAATCCTTTTTCTGGTGATTAGAGTCCTTTTTATGGTGAGTAGAATCCGTTAGAATCCTTATTCTGGAGAGTAGAATCCGTTAGAATCCTTTTTCTGGTGAGTAGAATCCTTTAGAATCCTTTTTCTGGAGAGTAGAATCCGTTAGAATCCTTATTCTGGTGAGTAGAATCCGTTAGAATCCTTATTCTGGAGAGTAGAATCCTTTAGAATCCTTTTTCTGGAGAGTAGAATCCTTTAGAGTCCTTTTTCTGGTGAGTAGAATCCTTTAGAATCATTTTTCTGGTGAAAAGAATCCCTTAGAATCCTTTTTCTGGAGAGTAGAATCCTTTAGAATCCTTTTTCTGGTAAGTAGAATCCTTTAGAATCCTTTTTCTGGAGAGTAGAATCCTTTAGAATCCTTTTTCAGGTGAGTAGAATCCTTTAGAATCCTTTTTCTGGTGAGTAGAGTCCTTTTTCTGATGAGTAGAATCCTTTAGAATCCTTTTTCTGGTGAATAGAATCCTTTAGAATCCTTTTTCTGGTGAGTAGAATCCTTTAGAATCCTTTTTCTGGTGAGTAGAATCATTTAGAATCCTATTTCTGGTGAGTAGAGTCCTTTTTCTGGTGAGTAGAATCCTTTAGAATCATTTTTCTGGTGAATAGAATCCCTTAGAATCCTTTTTCTGGAGAGTAGAATCCTTTTTCTGGAGAGTAGAATCCGTAGAATCCTTTTTCTGGTGAATAGAATCCTTTAGAATCCTTTTTCTGGTGAGTACAATCCTTTAGAATCCTTTTTCTGGTGAGTAGAATCCTTTAGAATCGTTTTTCTGGTGAGTCGAATCCTTTAGAATCCTTTTTCTAGTGAGTAGAATCCTTTTTCTGGTGAATAGAATCCCTTAGAATCCTTTTTCTGGTGAGTAGAATCCTTTAGAATCCTTTTTCTGGTGAGTAGAATCCTTTAGAATCCTTTTTCTGGTGAGTAGAATCCTTTTTCTGGTGAATAGAATCCTTTAGAATCATTTTTCAGGTGAGTAGAATCCTTTTTCTGGTGAGTAGAATCCTTTAGAATCCTTTTTCTGGTGAGTAGAGTCCTTTTTCTGGTGAGTAGAATCCTTTAGAATCCTTTTTCTGGAGAGTAGAATCCTTTAGAATCATTTTTCTGGTGAGTAGAATCCTTATTCTGGAGAGTAGAATCCTTTAGAATCCTTTTTCTAGTGAGTAGAATCCTTTAGAATCCTTTTTCTGGTGATTAGAGTCCTTTTTCTGGTGAGTAGAATCCTTTAGAATCCTTTTTCTGGTGAATAGAATCATTTAGAATCCTTTTTCTGGTGATTAGAGTCCTTTTTCTGGAGAGTAGAATCCTTTAGAATCCTTTTTCTGGTGAGTAGAATCCTTTTTCTGGTGAGTAGAATCCGTTAGAATCCTTATTCTGGAGAGTAGAATCCGTTAGAATCCTTTTTCTGGTGAGTAGAATCCTTTAGAATCCTTTTTCTGGAGAGTAGAATCCTTTAGAATCTTTTTTCTAGTGAGTAGAATCCTTTTTCTGGAGAGTAGAATCCTTTTTCTGGTGAGTAGAATCCTTTAGAATCCTTTTTCTGGAGAGTAGAATCCTTTAGAATCCTTTTTCTGGAGAGTAGAATCCGTTAGAATCCTTATTCTGGTGAGTAGAATCCGTTAGAATCCTTTTTCTGGAGAGTAGAATCCTTTAGAATCATTTTTCTGGTGAGTAGAATCCTTATTCTGGAGAGTAGAATCCTTTAGAATCCTTTTTCTAGTGAGTAGAATCCTTTAGAATCCTTTTTCTGGTGATTAGAGTCCTTTTTCTGGTGAGTAGAATCCTTTAGAATCCTTTTTCTGGTGAATAGAATCATTTAGAATCCTTTTTCTGGTGATTAGAGTCCTTTTTCTGGAGAGTAGAATCCTTTAGAATCCTTTTTCTAGTGAGTAGAATCCTTTAGAATCCTTTTTCTGGTGATTAGAGTCCTTTTTCTGGAGAGTAGAATCCTTTAGAATCCTTTTTCTGGTGAGTAGAATCCTTTTTCTGGTGAGTAGTATCCGTTAGAATCCTTATTCTGGAGAGTAGAATCCTTTAGAATCCTTTTTCTGGAGAGTAGAATCCTTTAGAATCTTTTTTCTAGTGAGTAGAATCCTTTTTCTGGAGAGTAGAATCCTTTTTCTGGAGAGTAGAATCCTTTAGAATCCTTTTTCTGGTGAGTAGAATCCTTTAGAATCCTTTTTCTGGAGAGTAGAATCCTTGTAGAATCCTTTTTCTGGAGAGTAGAATCCGTTAGAATCCTTATTCTGGTGAGTAGAATCCGTTAGAATCCTTATTCTGGAGAGTAGAATCCGTTTAGAATCCTTTTTCTGGTGAGTAGAATCCTTTAGAATCCTTTTTCTGGAGAGTAGAATCCGTTAGAATCCTTATTCTGGTGAGTAGAATCCGTTTAGAATCCTTATTCTGGAGAGTAGAATCCTTTAGAATCCTTTTTCTGGAGAGTAGAATCCTTTAGAGTCCTTTTTCTGGTGAGTAGAATCCTTTAGAATCATTTTTCTGGTGAAAAGAATCCCTTAGAATCCTTTTTCTGGAGAGTAGAATCCTTTAGAATCCTTTTTCTGGTAAGTAGAATCCTTTAGAATCCTTTTTCTGGAGAGTAGAATCCTTTAGAATCCTTTTTCAGGTGAGTAGAATCCTTTAGAATCCTTTTTCTGGTGAGTAGAGTCCTTTTTCTGATGAGTAGAATCCTTTAGAATCCTTTTTCTGGTGAATAGAATCCTTTAGAATCCTTTTTCTGGTGAGTAGAATCCTTTAGAATCCTTTTTCTGGTGAGTAGAATCCTTTAGAATCCTATTTCTGGTGAGTAGAGTCCTTTTTCTGGTGAGTAGAATCATTTAGAATCCTATTTCTGGTGAGTAGAGTCCTTTTTCTGGTGAGTAGAATCCTTTAGAATCATTTTTCTGGTGAATAGAATCCCTTAGAATCCTTTTTTTTGGAGAGTAGAATCCTTTAGAATCCTTTTTCTGGTGAGTAGAATCCTTTTTCTGGAGAGTAGAATCCTTTAGAATCCTTTTTCTGGTGAGTAGAATCCTTTTTCTGGAGAGTAGAATCCTTTAGAATCCTTTTTCTGGTGAATAGAATCCTTTAGAATCCTTTTTCTGGTGAGTACAATCCTTTAGAATCCTTTTTCTGGTGAGTAGAATCCTTTTTCTGGTGAATAGAATCCTTTAGAATCATTTTTCTGGTGAGTAGAATCCTTTTTCTGGAGAGTAGAATCCTTTAGAATCCTTTTTCTGGTGAGTAGAATCCTTTAGAATCCTTTTTCTGGTGAGTAGAATCCTTTTTCTGGTGAATAGAATCCTTTAGAATCATTTTTCTGGTGAGTAGAATCCTTTTTCTGGAGAGTACAATCCTTTAGAATCCTTTTTCTGGAGAGTAGAATCCTTTAGAATCCTTTTTCTGGTGAGTGGAATCCTTTAGATTCCTTTTTCTGGTGAGTGGAATCCTTATTCTGGAGAGTAGAATCCTTTAGAATCCTTTTTCTGGTGAGTAGAATCCTTTAGAATCCTATTTCTGGTGAGTAGAATCCTTTAGAATCCTTTTTCTGGTGAGTAGAATCCTTATTCTGGAGAGTAGAATCCTTTAGAATCCTTTTTCTGGTGAGTAGAATCCTTTAGAATCCTATTTCTGGTGAGTAGAATCCTTTCAAATCCTTTTTCTGGAGAGTAGAATCCTTTAGAATCCTTTTTCTGGTGAGTGGAATCCTTTAGATTCCTTTTTCTGGTGAGTGGAATCCTTTAGAATCCTTTTTCTGGTGAGTGGAATCCTTTAGATTCATTTTTCTGGTGAGTAGAATCCTTTAGAATCCTTTTTCTGGAGAGTAGAATCCTTTAGAATCCGTTTTCTGGAGAGTAGAATCCTTTTTCTGGTGAGTAGAATCCTTATTCTTGAGAGTAGAATCCTTTACAATCCATTTTCTGGTGAGTAGAATCCTTTAGAATCCTTTTTCTGGTGAGTAGAATCCTTTAGAATACTATTTCTGGTGAGTAGAGTCCTTTTTCTGGTGAGTAGAATCCTTTAGAATCCTTTTTCTGGTGAGTAGAATCCTTTAGAATCCTTTTTCTGGAGAGTAGAATCCTTTAGAATCCTTTTTCTGGTGAGTAGAATCCTTTTTCTGGTGAGTAGAATGCTTTAGAATCCTTTTTCTGGAGAGTAGAATCCTTTAGAATCCTTTTTCTGGAGAGTAGAATCCTTTAGAATCCTTTTTCTGGTGAGTAGAATCCTTTTTCTGGAGAGTAGAATCCGTTTAGAATCCTTTTTCTGGAGAGTAGAATCCTTTAGAATCTGCTTACTGGTGAGTGGAATCCTTTAGAATCCTTTTTCTAGTGAGTAGAATCCTTTAGAATCCTTTTTCTGGTGATTAGAGTCCTTTTTCTGGAGAGTAGAATCCTTTAGAATCCTTTTTCTGGTGAGTAGAATCCTTTTTCTGGTGAGTAGAATCCGTTTAGAATCCTTATTCTGGAGAGTAGAATCCGTTAGAATCCTTTTTCTGGTGAGTAGAATCCTTTAGAATCCTTTTTCTGGTGAGTAGAATCCTTTAGAATCCTTTTTCTGGAGAGTAGAATCCTTTAGAATCTTTTTTCTGGTGAGTAGAATCCTTTTTCTGGTAAATAGAATCCTTAGAATCTTTTTTCTGGAGAGTAGAATCCTTTAGAATCCTTTTTCTGGTGAGTAGAATCCTTATTCTGGAGAGTAGAATCCTTTTTCTGGTGAGTAGAATCATTTAGAATCCTTTTTCTGGAGAGTAGAATCCTTTAGACTCTTTTTTCTGGTGAGTATAATTCTTTAGAATCCTTTTTTTGGTGAGTAGAATCCTTTAGAATCCTTTTTCTGGTGAGTGGAATCCTTTAGAATCCTTTTTCTGGTGAATATAATCCTTTAGAATCCTTTTTCTGGAGAGTAGAATCCTTTAGAATCCTTTTTCTGGTGAGTAGAATCCTTTAGAATCCTATTTCTAGTGAGTATAATTCTTTAGAATCCTTTTTTTGGTGAGTAGAATCCTTTAGAATCCTTTTTCTGGTGAGTGGAATCCTTTAGAATCCTTTTTCTGGTGAATATAATCCTTTAGAATCCTTTTTCAGGAGAGTAGAATCCTTTAGAATCCTTTTTCTGGAGAGTAGAATCCGTTAGAATCCTTATTCTGGTGAGTAGAATCCGTTAGAATCCTTATTCTGGAGAGTAGAATCCGTTTAGAATCCTTTTTCTGGTGAGTAGAATCCTTTAGAATCCTTTTTCTGGTGAGTATAATCCTTTAGAATCCTTTTTCTGGAGAGTAGAATCCTTTAGAGTCCTTTTTCTGGTGAGTAGAATCCTTTAGAATCCTTTTTCTGGTGAGTAGAGTCCTTTTTCTGATGAGTAGAATCCTTTAGAATCCTTTTTCTGGTGAGTAGAATCCTTTAGAATCGTTTTTCTGGTGAGTAGAATCCTTTAGAATCCTATTTCTGGTGAGTAGAATCCTTTCAAATCCTTTTTCTGGAGAGTAGAATCCTTTAGAATCCTTTTTCTGGTGAGTGGAATCCTTTAGATTCCTTTTTCTGGTGAGTGGAATCCTTTAGAATCCTTTTTCTGGTGAGTGGAATCCTTTAGATTCATTTTCTGGTGAGTAGAATCCTTTAGAATCCTTTTTCTGGTGAGTAGAATCCTTTAGAATACTATTTCTGGTGAGTAGAGTCCTTTTTCTGGTGAGTAGAATCCTTTAGAATCCTTTTTCTGGTGAGTAGAATCCTTTAGAATCCTTTTTCTGGAGAGTAGAATCCTTTAGAATCCTTTTTCTGGTGAGTAGAATCCTTTTTCTGGTGAGTAGAATCCTTTAGAATCCTTTTTCTGGTGAGTAGAATCCTTTTTCTGGTGAGTAGAATCCTTTAGAATCCTTTTTCTGGTGAGTAGAATCCTTTAGAATCCTTTTTCTGGTGAGTAGAATGCTTTAGAATCCTTTTTCTGGAGAGTAGAATCCTTTAGAATCCTTTTTCTGGAGAGTAGAATCCTTTAGAATCCTTTTTCTGGTGAGTAGAATCCTTTTTCTGGAGAGTAGAATCCGTTAGAATCCTTTTTCTGGAGAGTAGAATCCTTTAGAATCTGCTTACTGGTGAGTGGAATCCTTTAGAATCCTTTTTCTAGTGAGTAGAATCCTTTAGAATCCTTTTTCTGGAGAGTAGAATCCTTTAGAATCCTTTTTCTGGTGAGTAGAATCCGTTAGAATCCTTATTCTGGAGAGTAGAATCCGTTAGAATCCTTTTTCTGGTGAGTAGAATCCTTTAGAATCCTTTTTCTGGTGAGTAGAATCCTTTAGAATCCTTTTTCTGGAGAGTAGAATCCTTTAGAATCTTTTTTCTGGTGAGTAGAATCCTTTTTCTGGTAAATAGAATCCTTAGAATCTTTTTTCTGGAGAGTAGAATCCTTTAGAATCCTTTTTCTGGTGAGTAGAATCCTTATTCTGGAGAGTAGAATCCTTTTTCTGGTGAGTAGAATCATTTAGAATCCTTTTTCTGGAGAGTAGAATCCTTTAGAATCCTTTTTCTGGTGAGTGGAATCCTTTAGACTCTTTTTTCTGGTGAGTATAATTCTTTAGAATCCTTTTTTTGGTGAGTAGAATCCTTTAGAATCCTTTTTCTGGTGAGTGGAATCCTTTAGAATCATTTTTCTGGTGAATATAATCCTTTAGAATCCTTTTTCTGGAGAGTAGAATCCTTTAGAATCCTTTTTCTGGTGAGTAGAATCCTTTAGAATCCTATTTCTAGTGAGTATAATTCTTTAGAATCCTTTTTTTGGTGAGTAGAATCCTTTAGAATCCTTTTTCTGGTGAGTGGAATCCTTTAGAATCCTTTTTCTGGTGAATATAATCCTTTAGAATCCTTTTTCTGGAGAGTAGAATCCTTTAGAATCCTTTTTCTGGAGAGTAGAATCCGTTAGAATCCTTATTCTGGTGAGTAGAATCCGTTAGAATCCTTATTCTGGAGAGTAGAATCCGTTAGAATCCTTTTTCTGGTGAGTATAATCCTTTAGAATCCTTTTTCTGGAGAGTAGAATCCTTTAGAGTCCTTTTTCTGGTGAGTAGAATCCTTTAGAATCCTTTTTCTGGTGAGTAGAGTCCTTTTTCTGATGAGTAGAATCCTTTAGAATCCTTTTTCTGGTGAATAGAATCCTTTAGAATCCTTTTTCTGGTGAGTATAATCCTTTAGAATCCTTTTTCTGGAGAGTAGAATCCTTTAGAGTCCTTTTTCTGGTGAGTAGAATCCTTTAGAATCCTTTTTCTGGTGAGTAGAGTCCTTTTTCTGATGAGTAGAATCCTTTAGAATCCTTTTTCTGGTGAATAGAATCCTTTAGAATCCTTTTTCTGGAGAGTAGAATCCTTTTTCTGGGGAGTAGAATCCGTTAGAATCCTTTTTCTGGTGAATAGAATCCTTTAGAATCCTTTTTCTGGAGAGTAGAATCCTTTTTCTGGAGAGTAGAATCCTTTAGAATCCTTTTTCCGGAGAGTAGAATCCTTTAGAATCCTTTTTCTGGTGAGTAGAATCCTTTTTCTGGGGAGTAGAATCCGTTAGAATCCTTTTTCTGGTGAATAGAATCCTTTTTCTGGTGAATAGAATCCTTTAGAATCCTTTTTCTGGTGAGTACAATCCTTTAGAATCCTTTTTCTGGTGAGTAGAATCCTTTAGAATCGTTTTTCTGGTGAGTCGAATCCTTTTTCTGGAGAGTAGAATCCTTTAGAATCCTTTTTCTGGTGAGTAGAATCCTTATTCTGGAGAGTAGAATCCTTTAGAATCCTTTTTCTGGTGAGTAGAATCCTTTAGAATCCTATTTCTGGTGAGTAGAATCCTTTCGAATCCTTTTTCTGGTGAGTGGAATCCTTTAGAATCCTTTTTCTGGTGAGTGGAATCCTTTAGAATCCTTTTTCTGGAGAGTAGAATCCTTTTTCTGGTGAGTAGAATCCTTATTCGTGAGAGTAGAATCCTTTACAATCCATTTTCTGGTGAGTAGAATCCTTTTTCTGGTGAGTAGAATCCTTTAGAATACTATTTCTGGTGAGTAGAGTCCTTTTTCTGGTGAGTATAATCCTTTAGAATCCTTTTTCTGGTGAGTAGAATCCTTTAGAATCCTTTTTCTGGAGAGTAGAATCCTTTAGAATCTTTTTCTGGTGAGTAGAGTCCTTTTTCTGGTGAGTATAATCCTTTAGAATCCTTTTTCTGGTGAGTAGAATCCTTTAGAATCCTTTTTCTGGGAGTAGAATCCTTTAGATCCTTTTTCTGGTGAGTAGAATCCTTTAGAATCTTTTTCTGGTGAGTAGAATCCTTTTTCTGGTGAGTAGAATCCATTAGAATCCTTTTTCTGGTGAGTAGAATCCTTTAGAATCCTTTTTCTGGTGAGTAGAATCCTTTTTCTGGTGAATAGAATCCTTTAGAATCATTTTTCTGGTGAGTAGAATCCTTTTTCTGGAGAGTACAATCCTTTAGAATCCTTTTTCTGGAGAGTAGAATCCTTTAGAATCCTTTTTCTGGTGAGTAGAATCCTTTAGAATCCTTTTTCTGGAGAGTAGAATCCTTTAGAATCCTTTTTCTGGAGAGTAGAATCCTTTAGAATCCTTTTTCTGGTGAGTAGAATCCTTATTCTGGAGAGTAGAATCCTTTAGAATCCTTTTTCTGGTGAGTAGAATCCTTTAGAATCCTATTTCTGGTGAGTAGAATCCTTTCGAATCCTTTTTCTGGAGAGTAGAATCCTTTAGAATCCTTTTTCTGGTGAGTGGAATCCTTTAGATTCCTTTTTCTGGTGAGTGGAATCCTTTAGAATCCTTTTTCTGGTGAGTGGAATCCTTTAGATTCATTTTTCTGGTGAGTAGAATCCTTTAGAATCCTTTTTCTGGAGAGTAGAATCCTTTAGAATCCGTTTTCTGGAGAGTAGAATCCTTTTTCTGGTGAGTAGAATCCTTATTCTTGAGAGTAGAATCCTTTACAATCCATTTTCTGGTGAGTAGAATCCTTTAGAATCCTTTTTCTGGTGAGTAGAATCCTTTAGAATACTATTTCTGGTGAGTAGAGTCCTTTTTCTGGTGAGTAGAATCCTTTAGAATCCTTTTTCTGGTGAGTAGAATCCTTTAGAATCCTTTTTCTGGTGAGTAGAATCCTTTAGAATCCTTTTTCAGGTGAGTAGAATCCTTTAGAATCCTTTTTCTGGTGAGTAGAGTCCTTTTTCTGATGAGTAGAATCCTTTAGAATCCTTTTTCTGGTGAGTAGAATCCTTTAGAATCCTTTTTCTGGTGAGTAGAATCCTTTAGAATCCTTTTTCTGGTGAGTAGAATCCTTTAGAATCCCTTTTCAGGTGAGTAGAATCCTTTAGAATCCTTTTTCTGGTGAGTAGAGTCCTTTTTCTGATGAGTAGAATCCTTTAGAATCCTTTTTCTGGTGAATAGAATCCTTTAGAATCCTTTTTCTGGTGAGTAGAATCCTTTAGAATCCTTTTTCTGGTGAGTAGAATCCTTTAGAATCCTATTTCTGGTGAGTAGAGTCCTTTTTCTGGTGAGTAGAATCATTTAGAATCCTATTTCTGGTGAGTAGAGTCCTTTTTCTGGTGAGTAGAATCCTTTAGAATCATTTTTCTGGTGAATAGAATCCATTAGAATCCTTTTTCTGGAGAGTAGAATCCTTTAGAATCCTTTTTCTAGTGAGTAGAATCCTTTTTCTGGTGAATAGAATCCTTTAGAATCCTTTTTCTGGTGAGTAGAATCCTTTTTCTGGTGAATAGAATCCTTTAGAATCATTTTTCTGGAGAGTAGAATCCTTTAGAATCCTTTTTCTGGAGAGTAGAATCCTTTAGAATCCTTTTTCTGGTGAGTAGAATCCTTTAGAATCCCTTTTCTGGAGAGTAGAATCCTTTAGAATCCTTTTTCTGGAGAGTAGAATCCTTTAGAATCCTTTTTCTGGTGAGTAGAATCCTTATTCTGGAGAGTAGAATCCTTTAGAATCCTTTTTCTGGTGAATATAATCCTTTAGAATCCTTTTTCTGGAGAGTAGAATCCTTTAGAATCCTTTTTCTGGAGAGTAGAATCCGTTAGAATCCTTATTCTGGTGAGTAGAATCCGTTAGAATCCTTATTCTGGAGAGTAGAATCCGTTAGAATCCTTTTTCTGGTGAGTATAATCCTTTAGAATCCTTTTTCTGGAGAGTAGAATCCTTTAGAGTCCTTTTTCTGGTGAGTAGAATCCTTTAGAATCCTTTTTCTGGTGAGTAGAGTCCTTTTTCTGATGAGTAGAATCCTTTAGAATCCTTTTTCTGGTGAATAGAATCCTTTAGAATCCTTTTTCTGGTGAGTATAATCCTTTAGAATCCTTTTTCTGGAGAGTAGAATCCTTTAGAGTCCTTTTTCTGGTGAGTAGAATCCTTTAGAATCCTTTTTCTGGTGAGTAGAGTCCTTTTTCTGATGAGTAGAATCCTTTAGAATCCTTTTTCTGGTGAATAGAATCCTTTAGAATCCTTTTTCTGGAGAGTAGAATCCTTTAGAATCCTTTTTCCGGAGAGTAGAATCCTTTAGAATCCTTTTTCTGGTGAGTAGAATCCTTTTTCTGGGGAGTAGAATCCGTTAGAATCCTTTTTCTGGTGAATAGAATCCTTTTTCTGGTGAATAGAATCCTTTAGAATCCTTTTTCTGGTGAGTACAATCCTTTAGAATCCTTTTTCTGGTGAGTAGAATCCTTTAGAATCGTTTTTCTGGTGAGTCGAATCCTTTTTCTGGAGAGTAGAATCCTTTAGAATCCTTTTTCTGGTGAGTAGAATCCTTATTCTGGAGAGTAGAATCCTTTAGAATCCTTTTTCTGGTGAGTAGAATCCTTTAGAATCCTATTTCTGGTGAGTAGAATCCTTTCGAATCCTTTTTCTGGTGAGTGGAATCCTTTAGAATCCTTTTTCTGGTGAGTGGAATCCTTTAGAATCCTTTTTCTGGAGAGTAGAATCCTTTAGAATCCGTTTTCTGGAGAGTAGAATCCTTTTTCTGGTGAGTAGAATCCTTATTCTTGAGAGTAGAATCCTTTACAATCCATTTTCTGGTGAGTAGAATCCTTTTTCTGGTGAGTAGAATCCTTTAGAATACTATTTCTGGTGAGTAGAGTCCTTTTTCTGGTGAGTATAATCCTTTAGAATCCTTTTTCTGGTGAGTAGAATCCTTTAGAATCCTTTTTCTGGAGAGTAGAATCCTTTAGAATCCTTTTTCTGGTGAGTAGAATCCTTTTTCTGGTGAGTAGAATCCATTAGAATCCTTTTTCTGGTGAGTAGAATCCTTTAGAATCCTTTTTCTGGTGAGTAGAATCCTTTTTCTGGTGAATAGAATCCTTTAGAATCATTTTTCTGGTGAGTAGAATCCTTTTTCTGGAGAGTACAATCCTTTAGAATCCTTTTTCTGGAGAGTAGAATCCTTTAGAATCCTTTTTCTGGTGAGTAGAATCCTTTAGAATCCTTTTTCTGGAGAGTAGAATCCTTTAGAATCCTTTTTCTGGAGAGTAGAATCCTTTAGAATCCTTTTTCTGGTGAGTAGAATCCTTATTCTGGAGAGTAGAATCCTTTAGAATCCTTTTTCTGGTGAGTAGAATCCTTTAGAATCCTATTTCTGGTGAGTAGAATCCTTTCGAATCCTTTTTCTGGAGAGTAGAATCCTTTAGAATCCTTTTTCTGGTGAGTGGAATCCTTTAGATTCCTTTTTCTGGTGAGTGGAATCCTTTAGAATCCTTTTTCTGGTGAGTGGAATCCTTTAGATTCATTTTTCTGGTGAGTAGAATCCTTTAGAATCCTTTTTCTGGAGAGTAGAATCCTTTAGAATCCGTTTTCTGGAGAGTAGAATCGTTTTTCTGGTGAGTAGAATCCTTATTCTTGAGAGTAGAATCCTTTACAATCCATTTTCTGGTGAGTAGAATCCTTTAGAATCCTTTTTCTGGTGAGTAGAATCCTTTAGAATACTATTTCTGGTGAGTAGAGTCCTTTTTCTGGTGAGTAGAATCCTTTAGAATCCTTTTTCTGGTGAGTAGAATCCTTTAGAATCCTTTTTCTGGTGAGTAGAATCCTTTAGAATCCTTTTTCAGGTGAGTAGAATCCTTTAGAATCCTTTTTCTGGTGAGTAGAGTCCTTTTTCTGATGAGTAGAATCCTTTAGAATCCTTTTTCTGGTGAATAGAATCCTTTAGAATCCATTTTCTGGTGAGTAGAATCCTTTAGAATCCTTTTTCTGGTGAGTAGAATCCTTTAGAATCCTTTTTCTGGTGAGTAGAATCCTTTAGAATCCCTTTTCAGGTGAGTAGAATCCTTTAGAATCCTTTTTCTGGTGAGTAGAGTCCTTTTTCTGATGAGTAGAATCCTTTAGAATCCTTTTTCTGGTGAATAGAATCCTTTAGAATCCTTTTTCTGGTGAGTAGAATCCTTTAGAATCCTATTTCTGGTGAGTAGAGTCCTTTTTCTGGTGAGTAGAATCATTTAGAATCCTATTTCTGGTGAGTAGAGTCCTTTTTCTGGTGAGTAGAATCCTTTAGAATCATTTTTCTGGTGAATAGAATCCATTAGAATCCTTTTTCTGGAGAGTAGAATCCTTTAGAATCCTTTTTCTAGTGAGTAGAATCCTTTTTCTGGTGAATAGAATCCTTTAGAATCCTTTTTCTGGTGAGTAGAATCCTTTTTCTGGTGAATAGAATCCTTTAGAATCATTTTTCTGGAGAGTAGAATCCTTTAGAATCCTTTTTCTGGAGAGTAGAATCCTTTAGAATCCTTTTTCTGGTGAGTAGAATCCTTTAGAATCCCTTTTCTGGAGAGTAGAATCCTTTAGAATCCTTTTTCTGGAGAGTAGAATCCTTTAGAATCCTTTTTCTGGTGAGTAGAATCCTTATTCTGGAGAGTAGAATCCTTTAGAATCCTTTTTCTGGTGAGTAGAATCCTTTAGAATCCTATTTCTGGTGAGTAGAATCCTTTCAAATCCTTTTTCTGGAGAGTAGAATCCTTTAGAATCCTTTTTCTGGTGAGTGGAATCCTTTAGATTCCTTTTTCTGGTGAGTGGAATCCTTTAGAATCCTTTTTCTGGTGAGTGGAATCCTTTAGATTCATTTTTCTGGTGAGTAGAATCCTTTAGAATCCTTTTTCTGGAGAGTAGAATCCTTTAGAATCCGTTTTCTGGAGAGTAGAATCCTTTTTCTGGTGAGTAGAATCCTTATTCTTGAGAGTAGAATCCTTTACAATCCATTTTCTGGTGAGTAGAATCCTTTAGAATCCTTTTTCTGGTGAGTAGAATCCTTTAGAATACTATTTCTGGTGAGTAGAGTCCTTTTTCTGGTGAGTAGAATCCTTTAGAATCCTTTTTCTGGTGAATAGAATCCTTTAGAATCCTTTTTCTGGAGAGTAGAATCCTTTAGAATCCTTTTTCCGGAGAGTAGAATCCTTTAGAATCCTTTTTCTGGTGAGTAGAATCCTTTTTCTGGGGAGTAGAATCCGTTAGAATCCTTTTTCTGGTGAATAGAATCCTTTTTCTGGTGAATAGAATCCTTTAGAATCCTTTTTCTGGTGAGTACAATCCTTTAGAATCCTTTTTCTGGTGAGTAGAATCCTTTAGAATCGTTTTTCTGGTGAGTCGAATCCTTTTTCTGGAGAGTAGAATCCTTTAGAATCCTTTTTCTGGTGAGTAGAATCCTTATTCTGGAGAGTAGAATCCTTTAGAATCCTTTTTCTGGTGAGTAGAATCCTTTAGAATCCTATTTTTGGTGAGTAGAATCCTTTCGAATCCTTTTTCTGGTGAGTGGAATCCTTTAGAATCCTTTTTCTGGTGAGTGGAATCCTTTAGAATCCTTTTTCTGGAGAGTAGAATCCTTTAGAATCCGTTTTCTGGAGAGTAGAATCCTTTTTCTGGTGAGTAGAATCCTTATTCTTGAGAGTAGAATCCTTTACAATCCATTTTCTGGTGAGTAGAATCCTTTTTCTGGTGAGTAGAATCCTTTAGAATACTATTTCTGGTGAGTAGAGTCCTTTTTCTGGTGAGTATAATCCTTTAGAATCCTTTTTCTGGTGAGTAGAATCCTTTAGAATCCTTTTTCTGGAGAGTAGAATCCTTTAGAATCCTTTTTCTGGTGAGTAGAATCCTTTTTCTGGTGAGTAGAATCCATTAGAATCCTTTTTCTGGAGAGTAGAATCCTTTAGAATCCTTTTTCTGGTGAGTAGAATCCTTTTTCTGGTGAATAGAATCCTTTAGAATCATTTTTCTGGTGAGTAGAATCCTTTTTCTGGAGAGTACAATCCTTTAGAATCCTTTTTCTGGAGAGTAGAATCCTTTAGAATCCTTTTTCTGGTGAGTAGAATCCTTTAGAATCCTTTTTCTGGAGAGTAGAATCCTTTAGAATCCTTTTTCTGGAGAGTAGAATCCTTTAGAATCCTTTTTCTGGTGAGTAGAATCCTTATTCTGGAGAGTAGAATCCTTTAGAATCCTTTTTCTGGTGAGTAGAATCCTTTAGAATCCTATTTCTGGTGAGTAGAATCCTTTCGAATCCTTTTTCTGGAGAGTAGAATCCTTTAGAATCCTTTTTCTGGTGAGTGGAATCCTTTAGATTCCTTTTTCTGGTGAGTGGAATCCTTTAGAATCCTTTTTCTGGTGAGTGGAATCCTTTAGATTCATTTTTCTGGTGAGTAGAATCCTTTAGAATCCTTTTTCTGGAGAGTAGAATCCTTTAGAATCCGTTTTCTGGAGAGTAGAATCCTTTTTCTGGTGAGTAGAATCCTTATTCTTGAGAGTAGAATCCTTTACAATCCATTTTCTGGTGAGTAGAATCCTTTAGAATCCTTTTTCTGGTGAGTAGAATCCTTTAGAATACTATTTCTGGTGAGTAGAGTCCTTTTTCTGGTGAGTAGAATCCTTTAGAATCCTTTTTCTGGTGAGTAGAATCCTTTAGAATCCTTTTTCTGGTGAGTAGAATCCTTTAGAATCCTTTTTCAGGTGAGTAGAATCCTTTAGAATCCTTTTTCTGGTGAGTAGAGTCCTTTTTCTGATGAGTAGAATCCTTTAGAATCCTTTTTCTGGTGAATAGAATCCTTTAGAATCCATTTTCTGGTGAGTAGAATCCTTTAGAATCCTTTTTCTGGTGAGTAGAATCCTTTAGAATCCTTTTTCTGGTGAGTAGAATCCTTTAGAATCCCTTTTCAGGTGAGTAGAATCCTTTAGAATCCTTTTTCTGGTGAGTAGAGTCCTTTTTCTGATGAGTAGAATCCTTTAGAATCCTTTTTCTGGTGAATAGAATCCTTTAGAATCCTTTTTCTGGTGAGTAGAATCCTTTAGAATCCTATTTCTGGTGAGTAGAGTCCTTTTTCTGGTGAGTAGAATCATTTAGAATCCTATTTCTGGTGAGTAGAGTCCTTTTTCTGGTGAGTAGAATCCTTTAGAATCATTTTTCTGGTGAATAGAATCCATTAGAATCCTTTTTCTGGAGAGTAGAATCCTTTAGAATCCTTTTTCTAGTGAGTAGAATCCTTTTTCTGGTGAATAGAATCCTTTAGAATCCTTTTTCTGGTGAGTAGAATCCTTTTTCTGGTGAATAGAATCCTTTAGAATCATTTTTCTGGAGAGTAGAATCCTTTAGAATCCTTTTTCTGGAGAGTAGAATCCTTTAGAATCCTTTTTCTGGTGAGTAGAATCCTTTAGAATCCCTTTTCTGGAGAGTAGAATCCTTTAGAATCCTTTTTCTGGAGAGTAGAATCCTTTAGAATCCTTTTTCTGGTGAGTAGAATCCTTATTCTGGAGAGTAGAATCCTTTAGAATCCTTTTTCTGGTGAGTAGAATCCTTTAGAATCCTATTTCTGGTGAGTAGAATCCTTTCAAATCCTTTTTCTGGAGAGTAGAATCCTTTAGAATCCTTTTTCTGGTGAGTGGAATCCTTTAGATTCCTTTTTCTGGTGAGTGGAATCCTTTAGAATCCTTTTTCTGGTGAGTGGAATCCTTTAGATTCATTTTTCTGGTGAGTAGAATCCTTTAGAATCCTTTTTCTGGAGAGTAGAATCCTTTAGAATCCGTTTTTCTGGAGAGTAGAATCCATTTTTCTGGTGAGTAGAATCCTTTAGAATCCTTTTTCTGGTGAGTAGAATCCTTTAGAATACTATTTCTGGTGAGTAGAGTCCTTTTTCTGGTGAGTAGAATCCTTTAGAATCCTTTTTCTGGTGAGTAGAATCCTTTAGAATCCTTTTTCTGGAGAGTAGAATCCTTTAGAATCCTTTTTCTGGTGAGTAGAATCCTTTTTCTGGTGAGTAGAATCCATTAGAATCCTTTTTCTGGTGAGTAGAATCCTTTAGAATCCTTTTTCTGGTGAGTAGAATGCTTTAGAATCCTTTTTCTGGAGAGTAGAATCCTTTAGAATCCTTTTTCTGGAGAGTAGAATCCTTTAGAATCCTTTTTCTGGTGAGTAGAATCCTTTTTCTGGTGAGTAGAATCCGTTAGAATCCTTATTCTGGAGAGTAGAATCCTTTAGAATCCTTTTTCTGGTGAGTAGAATCCTTTTTCTGGTGAGTAGAATCCGTTAGAATCCTTATTCTGGAGAGTAGAATCCGTTTAGAATCCTTTTTCTGGTGAGTAGAATCCTTTAGAATCCTTTTTCTGGAGAGTAGAATCCTTTAGAATCTTTTTTCTGGTGAGTAGAATCCTTTTTCTGGTAAATAGAATCCTTAGAATCTTTTTTCTGGAGAGTAGAATCCTTTAGAATCCTTTTTCTGGTGAGTAGAATCCTTATTCTGGAGAGTAGAATCCTTTTTCTGGTGAGTAGAATCATTTAGAATCCTTTTTCTGGAGAGTAGAATCCTTTAGAATCCTTTTTCTGGAGAGTAGAATCCTTTAGAATCCTTTTTCTGGTGAGTAGAATCCTTTAGAATCTTTTTTCTGGTGAGTATAATTCTTTAGAATCCTTTTTTCTGGTGAGTAGAATCCTTTAGAATCCTTTTTCTGGTGAGTGGAATCCTTTAGAATCCTTTTTCTGGTGAGTATAATCCTTTAGAATCCTTTTTCTGGAGAGTAGAATCCTTTAGAATCCTTTTTCTGGTGAGTAGAATCCTTTAGAATCCTTTTTCTGGTGAGTATAATTCTTTAGAATCCTTTTTTGGTGAGTAGAATCCTTTAGAATCCTTTTTCTGGTGAGTGGAATCCTTTAGAATCCTTTTTCTGGTGAATATAATCCTTTAGAATCCTTTTTCTGGAGAGTAGAATCCTTTAGAATCCTTTTTCTGGAGAGTAGAATCCTTTAGAATCCTTATTCTGGTGAGTAGAATCCGTTAGAATCCTTTTTCTGGTGAGTAGAATCCTTTAGAATCCTTTTTCTGGTGAGTAGAATCCTTTAGAATCCTTTTTCTGGAGAGTAGAATCCGTTTAGAATCCTTATTCTGGAGAGTAGAATCCGTTAGAATCCTTTTTCTGGTGAGTAGAATCCTTTAGAATCCTTTTTCTGGTGAGTAGAATCCTTTAGAATCCTTTTTCTGGAGAGTAGAATCCTTTAGAGTCCTTTTTCTGGTGAGTAGAATCCTTTAGAATCCTTTTTCTGGTGAGTAGAGTCCTTTTTCTGATTAGTAGAATCCTTTAGAATCCTTTTTCTGGTGAGTAGAATCCTTTAGAATCCTTTTTCTGGTGAGTAGAATCCTTTAGAATCCTTTTTCTGGTGAGTAGAATCCTTTAGAATCTTTTTCTGGTGAGTAGAATCCTTTAGAATCCTTTTTCTGGAGAGTAGAATCCTTTAGAATCCTTTTTCTGGAGAGTAGAATCCTTTAGAATCCTTTTTCTGGTGAGTAGAATCCTTTTTCTGGGGAGTAGAATCCGTTAGAATCCTTTTTCTGGTGAGTAGAATCCTTTAGAATCCTTTTTCTGGTGAGTAGAATCCTTTAGAATCCTTTTTCTGGTGAGTAGAATCCTTTAGAATCGTTTTTCTGGTGAGTCGAATCCTTTTTCTGGAGAGTAGAATCCTTTAGAATCCTTTTTCTGGTGAGTAGAATCCTTTAGAATCCTTTTTCTGGAGAGTAGAATCCTTTAGAATCCTTTTTCTGGAGAGTAGAATCCTTTAGAATCCTTTTTCTGGTGAGTAGAATCCTTATTCTGGAGAGTAGAATCCTTTAGAATCCTTTTTCTGGTGAGTAGAATCCTTTAGAATCCTATTTCTGGTGAGTAGAATCCTTTAGAATCCTTTTTCTGGTGAGTGGAATCCTTTAGAATCCTTTTTCTGGTGAGTGGAATCCTTTAGAATCCTTTTTCTGGAGAGTAGAATCCTTTAGAATCCTTTTTCTGGAGAGTAGAATCCTTTTTCTGGTGAGTAGAATCCTTTTTCTGGAGAGTAGAATCCTTTAGAATCCATTTTCTGGTGAGTAGAATCCTTTTTCTGGTGAGTAGAATCCTTTAGAATCCTTTTTCTGGAGAGTAGAATCCTTTAGAATCCTTTTTCTGGTGAGTAGAATCCTTTTTCTGGTGAGTAGAATCCTTTAGAATCCTTTTTCTGGTGAGTAGAATCCTTTAGAATCCTTTTTCTGGTGAGTAGAATCCTTTAGAATCCTTTTTCTGGAGAGTAGAATCCTTTAGAATCCTTTTTCTGGTGAGTAGAATCCTTTTTCTGGAGAGTAGAATCCGTTAGAATCCTTTTTCTGGTGAGTAGAATCCTTTAGAATCCTTTTTCTGGAGAGTAGAATCCTTTAGAATCCTTTTTCTGGTGAGTAGAATCCTTTAGAATCCTTTTTCTGGTGATTAGAGTCCTTTTTCTGGAGAGTAGAATCCTTTAGAATCCTTTTTCTGGTGAGTAGAATCCTTTTTCTGGTGAGTAGAATCCGTTTAGAATCCTTTTTCTGGAGAGTAGAATCCTTTAGAATCCTTTTTCTGGTGAGTAGAATCCTTTAGAATCCTTTTTCTGGAGAGTAGAATCCTTTAGAATCCTTTTTCTAGTGAGTAGAATCCTTTTTCTGGTAAGTAGAATCCTTAGAATCCTTTTTCTGGAGAGTAGAATCCTTTAGAATCCTTTTTCTGGTGAGTAGAATCCTTATTCTGGAGAGTAGAATCCTTTTTCTGGTGAGTAGAATCCTTTAGAATCCTTTTTCTGGAGAGTAGAATCCTTTAGAATCCTTTTTCTGGTGAGTGGAATCCTTTAGAATCTTTTTTCTGGTGAGTAGAATCTTTAGAATCCTTTTTCTGGTGAGTAGAATCCTTTAGAATCCTTTTTCTGGTGAGTAGAATCCTTTAGAATCCTTTTTCTGGTGAGTAGAATCCTTTAGAATCCTTTTTCTGGTGAGTAGAATCCTTTAGAATCCTTTTTCTGGTGAGTGGAATCCTTTAGAATCTTTTTTCTGGTGAGTAGAATCCTTTAGAATCCTTTTTCTGGTGAGTAGAATCCTTTAGAATCCTTTTTCTGGTGAGTAGAATCCTTTAGAATCCTTTTTCTGGAGAGTAGAATCCTTTAGAATCATTTTTCTGGTGAGTAGAATCCTTAGAATCCTTTTTCTGGAGAGTAGAATCCTTTAGAATCCTTTTTCTGGTGAGTAGAATCCTTTAGAATCCTTTTTCTGGAGAGTAGAATCCTTTAGAATCCTTTTTCTGGTGAGTAGAATCCTTTTTCTGGTGAGTAGAATCCTTTAGAATCCTTTTTCTGGTGAGTAGAGTCCTTTTTCTGGTGAGTAGAATCCTTTAGAATCCTTTTTCTGGTGAGTAGAATCCTTTAGAATCCTTTTTCTGGTGAGTAGAATCCTTTAGAATCCTTTTTCTGGTGAGTAGAGTCCTTTTTCTGGTGAGTAGAATCCTTTAGAATCCTTTTTCTGGTGAGTAGAGTCCTTTTTCTGGTGAGTAGAATCCTTTAGAATCCTTTTTCTGGTGAGTAGAATCCTTTAGAATCCTTTTTCTGGAGAGTAGAATCCTTTAGAATCCTTTTTCTGGAGAGTAGAATCCTTTAGAATCCTTTTTCTGGTGAGTAGAATCCTTTTTCTGGGGAGTAGAATCCTTTAGAATCCTTTTTCTGGTGAGTAGAATCCTTTAGAATCCTTTTTCTGGTGAGTAGAATCCTTTAGAATCCTTTTTCTGGTGAGTAGAATCCTTTAGAATCCTTTTTCTGGTGAGTAGAATCCTTTAGAATCCTTTTTCTGGTGAGTAGAATCCTTTAGAATCCTTTTTCTGGTGAGTAGAATCCTTTTTCTGGAGAGTAGAATCCTTTAGAATCCTTTTTCTGGTGAGTAGAATCCTTTAGAATCCTTTTTCTGGTGAGTAGAGTCCTTTTTCTGATGAGTAGAATCCTTTAGAATCCTTTTTCTGGTGAATAGAATCCTTTAGAATCCTTTTTCTGGTGAGTAGAATCCTTTAGAATCCTTTTTCTGGTGAGTAGAATCCTTTAGAATCCTTTTTCTGGTGAGTAGAGTCCTTTTTCTGGTGAGTAGAATCCTTTAGAATCCTTTTTCTGGTGAGTAGAGTCCTTTTTCTGGTGAGTAGAATCCTTTAGAATCATTTTTCTGGTGAGTAGAATCCTTTAGAATCCTTTTTCTGGAGAGTAGAATCCTTTAGAATCCTTTTTCTGGAGAGTAGAATCCTTTAGAATCCTTTTTCTGGTGAGTAGAATCCTTTTTCTGGTGAGTAGAATCCTTTAGAATCCTTTTTCTGGTGAGTAGAATCCTTTAGAATCCTTTTTCTGGTGAGTAGAATCCTTTAGAATCCTTTTTCTGGTGAGTCGAATCCTTTTTCTGGAGAGTAGAATCCTTTAGAATCCTTTTTCTGGAGAGTAGAATCCTTTAGAATCCTTTTTCTGGTGAGTAGAATCCTTTAGAATCCTTTTTCTGGAGAGTAGAATCCTTTAGAATCCTTTTTCTGGTGAGTGGAATCCTTTAGAATCCTTTTTCTGGTGAGTAGAATCCTTTAGAATCCTTTTTCTGGTGAGTGGAATCCTTTAGAATCATTTTTCTGGTGAGTAGAATCCTTTAGAATCCTTTTTCTGGAGAGTAGAATCCTTTAGAATCCTTTTTCTGGAGAGTAGAATCCTTTTTCTGGTGAGTAGAATCCTTATTCTGGAGAGTAGAATCCTTTAGAATCCTTTTTCTGGTGAGTAGAATCCTTTAGAATCCTTTTTCTGGTGAGTAGAATCCTTTAGAATCCTTTTTCTGGTGAGTAGAATCCTTTTTCTGGTGAGTAGAATCCTTTAGAATCCTTTTTCTGGTGAGTAGAATCCTTTAGAATCCTTTTTCTGGAGAGTAGAATCCTTTAGAATCCTTTTTCTGGTGAGTAGAATCCTTTTTCTGGTGAGTAGAATCCTTTAGAATCCTTTTTCTGGTGAGTAGAATCCTTTAGAATCCTTTTTCTGGAGAGTAGAATCCTTTAGAATCCTTTTTCTGGAGAGTAGAATCCTTTAGAATCCTTTTTCTGGTGAGTAGAATCCTTTTTCTGGAGAGTAGAATCCTTTAGAATCCTTTTTCTGGTGAGTAGAATCCTTTAGAATCCTTTTTCTGGAGAGTAGAATCCTTTAGAATCCTTTTTCTGGTGAGTAGAGTCCTTTTTCTGGAGAGTAGAATCCTTTAGAATCCTTTTTCTGGTGAGTAGAATCCTTTTTCTGGTGAGTAGAATCCTTTAGAATCCTTATTCTGGAGAGTAGAATCCGTTAGAATCCTTTTTCTGGTGAGTAGAATCCTTTAGAATCCTTTTTCTGGTGAGTGGAATCCTTTAGACTCTTTTTTCTGGTGAGTAGAATCTTTAGAATCCTTTTTTGGTGAGTAGAATCCTTTAGAATCCTTTTTCTGGTGAGTAGAATCCTTTAGAATCCTTTTTCTGGAGAGTAGAATCCTTTAGAATCCTTTTTCTGGTGAGTAGAATCCTTTAGAATCCTTTTTCTGGTGAGTAGAATCTTTAGAATCCTTTTTTCTGGTGAGTAGAATCCTTTAGAATCCTTTTTCTGGTGAGTGGAATACTTTAGAATCCTTTTTCTGGTGAGTAGAATCCTTTAGAATCCTTTTTCTGGAGAGTAGAATCCTTTAGAATCCTTTTTCTGGAGAGTAGAATCCGTTTAGAATCCTTTTTCTGGTGAGTAGAATCCGTTAGAATCCTTTTTCTGGAGAGTAGAATCCGTTTAGAATCCTTTTTCTGGTGAGTAGAATCCTTTAGAATCCTTTTTCTGGAGAGTAGAATCCTTTAGAGTCCTTTTTCTGGTGAGTAGAATCCTTTAGAATCCTTTTTCTGGTGAGTAGAATCCTTTAGAATCCTTTTTCTGGAGAGTAGAATCCTTTAGAATCCTTTTTCTGGTGAGTAGAATCCTTTAGAATCCTTTTTCTGGTGAGTAGAGTCCTTTTTCTGATGAGTAGAATCCTTTAGAATCCTTTTTCTGGTGAGTAGAATCTTTAGAATCCTTTTTCTGGTGAGTAGAATCCTTTAGAATCCTTTTTCTGGTGAGTAGAGTCCTTTTTCTGGTGAGTAGAATCCTTTTTCTGGTGAGTAGAATCCTTTAGAATCCTTTTTCTGGTGAGTAGAATCCTTTAGAATCCTATTTTCTGGTGAGTAGAGTCCTTTTTCTGGTGAGTAGAATCCTTTAGAATCCTATTTTCTGGTGAGTAGAGTCCTTTTTCTGGAGAGTAGAATCCTTTAGAATCCTTTTTCTGGAGAGTAGAATCCTTTAGAATCCTTTTTCTGGAGAGTAGAATCCTTTAGAATCCTTTTTCTGGTGAGTAGAATCCTTTTTCTGGGGAGTAGAATCCTTTAGAATCCTTTTTCTGGTGAATAGAATCCTTTTTCTGGTGAATAGAATCCTTTAGAATCCTTTTTCTGGTGAGTAGAATCCTTTAGAATCGTTTTTTCTGGTGAGTAGAATCCTTTAGAATCCTTTTTCTGGTGAGTAGAATCCTTTTTCTGGTGAGTAGAATCCTTTAGAATCCTTTTTCTGGTGAGTAGAATCCTTTAGAATCCTTTTTCTGGTGAGTAGAATCCTTTAGAATCCTTTTTCTGGTGAGTAGAATCCTTTTTCTGGTGAGTAGAATCCTTTAGAATCCTTTTTCTGGAGAGTAGAATCCTTTAGAATCCTTTTTCTGGTGAGTAGAATCCTTTAGAATCGTTTTTCTGGAGAGTAGAATCCTTTAGAATCCTTTTTCTGGTGAGTAGAATCCTTTAGAATCGTTTTTCTGGTGAGTCGAATCCTTTAGAATCCTTTTTCTAGTGAGTAGAATCCTTTTTCTGGTGAATAGAATCCTTTAGAATCCTTTTTCTGGTGAGTAGAATCCTTTAGAATCCTTTTTCTGGTGAGTAGAATCCTTTAGAATCCTTTTTCTGGTGAGTAGAATCCTTTTTCTGGTGAGTAGAATCCTTTAGAATCCTTTTTCTGGTGAGTAGAATCCTTTTTCTGGAGAGTAGAATCCTTTAGAATCCTTTTTCTGGAGAGTAGAATCCTTTAGAATCCTTTTTCTGGTGAGTAGAATCCTTTAGAATCCTTTTTCTGGAGAGTAGAATCCTTTAGAATCCTTTTTCTGGAGAGTAGAATCCTTTAGAATCCTTTTTCTGGTGAGTAGAATCCTTTATTTCTGGAGAGTAGAATCCTTTAGAATCCTTTTTCTGGTGAGTAGAATCCTTTAGAATCCTTTTTCTGGTGAGTGGAATCCTTTAGAATCCTTTTTCTGGTGAGTGGAATCCTTTAGAATCCTTTTTCTGGTGAGTGGAATCCTTTAGAATCATTTTTCTGGTGAGTAGAATCCTTTAGAATCCTTTTTCTGGAGAGTAGAATCCTTTAGAATCCTTTTTCTGGAGAGTAGAATCCTTTTTCTGGTGAGTAGAATCCTTATTCTTGAGAGTAGAATCCTTTAGAATCCTTTTTCTGGTGAGTAGAATCCTTTAGAATCCTTTTTCTGGTGAGTAGAATCCTTTAGAATCCTTTTTCTGGAGAGTAGAATCCTTTAGAATCCTTTTTCTGGTGAGTAGAATCCTTTTTCTGGTGAGTAGAATCCTTTAGAATCCTTTTTCTGGTGAGTAGAATCCTTTAGAATCCTTTTTCTGGTGAGTAGAATCCTTTAGAATCCTTTTTCTGGAGAGTAGAATCCTTTAGAATCCTTTTTCTGGAGAGTAGAATCCTTTAGAATCCTTTTTCTGGTGAGTAGAATCCTTTTTCTGGTGAGTAGAATCCTTTAGAATCCTTTTTCTGGTGAGTAGAATCCTTTAGAATCCTTTTTCTGGAGAGTAGAATCCTTTTTCTGGTGAGTAGAATCCTTTAGAATCCTTTTTCTGGTGAGTAGAATCCTTTAGAATCCTTTTTCTGGAGAGTAGAATCCTTTAGAATCCTTTTTCTGGTGAGTAGAATCCTTTTTCTGGAGAGTATAATCCGTTAGAATCCTTTTTCTGGTGAGTAGAATCCTTTAGAATCCTTTTTCTGGAGAGTAGAATCCTTTAGAATCCTTTTTCTGGTGAGTAGAATCCTTTAGAATCCTTTTTCTGGAGAGTAGAATCCTTTAGAATCCTTTTTCTGGAGAGTAGAATCCTTTTTCTGGTGAGTAGAATCCTTATTCTGGAGAGTAGAATCCTTTAGAATCCTTTTTCTGGTGAGTAGAATCCTTTAGAATCCTATTTCTGGTGAGTAGAATCCTTTAGAATCCTTTTTCTGGAGAGTAGAATCCTTTAGAATCCTTTTTCTTGTGAGTAGAATCCTTTAGAATACTATTTCTGGTGAGTAGAGTCCTTTTTCTGGTGAGTAGAATCCTTTAGAATCCTTTTTCTGGTGAGTAGAATCCTTTAGAATCCTTTTTCTGGTGAGTAGAATCCTTTTTCTGGTGAGTAGAATCCTTTTTCTGGTGAGTAGAATCCGTTAGAATCCTTTTTCTGGTGAGTAGAATCCGTTAGAATCCTTTTTCTGGAGAGTAGAATCCTTTAGAATCCTTTTTACTGGTGAGTGGAATCCTTTAGAATCCTTTTTCTGGTGAGTAGAATCCTTTTTCTGGTGAGTAGAATCCTTTAGAATCCTTTTTCTGGTGAATAGAATCCTTTAGAATCCTTTTTCTGGAGAGTAGAATCCTTGAGAATCCTTTTTCTGGTGAGTAGAATCCTTTAGAATCCTTTTTCTGGAGAGTATAATCCGTTAGAATCCTTTTTCTGGTGAGTAGAATCCTTTAGAATCCTTTTTCTGGAGAGTAGAATCCTTTAGAATCCTTTTTCTGGAGAGTAGAATCCTTTAGAATCCGTTTTTCTGGAGAGTAGAATCCTTTTTCTGGTGAGTAGAATCCTTTTCTGGAGAGTAGAATCCTTTAGAATCCTTTTTCTGGTGAGTAGAATCCTTTAGAATCCTTTTCTGGTGAGTAGAATCCTTTAGAATCCTTTTTCTGGAGAGTAGAATCCTTTAGAATCCTTTTTCTGGTGAGTAGAATCCTTTAGAATCTATTTTCTGGTGAGTAGAGTCCTTTTTCTGGTGAGTAGAATCCTTTAGAATCCTTTTTCTGGTGAGTAGAATCCTTTAGAATCCTTTTTCTGGTGAGTAGAATCCTTTTTCTGGTGAGTAGAATCCTTTAGAATCCTTTTTCTGGAGAGTAGAATCCTTTAGAATCCTTTTTCTGGAGAGTAGAATCCTTTTTCTGGAGAGTAGAATCCTTTAGAATCCTTTTTCTGGTGAGTAGAATCCTTTAGAATCCTTTTTCTGGAGAGTAGAATCCTTTTTCTGGTGAGTGGAATCCTTTAGAATCCTTTTTCTGGTGAGTAGAATCCTTTAGAATCCTTTTTCTGGTGAGTAGAATCCTTTTTCTGGTGAGTAGAATCCTTTAGAATCCTTTTTCTGGAGAGTAGAATCCTTTTTCTGGTGAGTAGAATCCTTTAGAATCCTTTTTCTGGTGAGTGGAATCCTTTAGAATCCTTTTTATGGTGAGTAGAATCCTTATTCTGGAGAGTAGAATCCTTTAGAATCCTTTTTCTGGTGAGTAGAATCCTTTTTCTGGTGAGTAGAATCCTTTTTCTGGAGAGTAGAATCCTTTTTCTGGAGAGTAGAATCCTTTAGAATCCTTTTTCTGGTGAGTAGAATCCTTTAGAATCCTTTTTCTGGAGAGTAGAATCCTTTAGAATCCTTTTTCTGGTGAGTAGAATCCTTTAGAATCCTTTTTCTGGTGAGTAGAGTCCTTTTTCTGATGAGTAGAATCCTTTAGAATCCTTTTTCTGGTGAGTAGAATCCTTTAGAATCGTTTTTCTGGTGAGTAGAATCCTTTAGAATCCTTTTTCTGGAGAGTAGAATCCTTTAGAATCCTTTTTCTGGTGAGTAGAATCCTTTAGAATCCTTTTTCTGGAGAGTAGAATCCTTTAGAATCCTTTTTCTGGAGAGTAGAATCCTTTAGAATCCTTTTTCTGGTGAGTGGAATCCTTTAGAATCCGTTTTTCTGGTGAGTAGAATCCTTTTTTTGGTGAGTAGAATCCTTTAGAATCCTTTTTCTGGAGAGTAGAATCCTTTTTCTGGTGAGTAGAATCCTTTAGAATCCTTTTTCTGGTGAGAGGAATCCTTTAGAATCCTTTTTCTGAGAGTAGAATCCTTTAGAATCCTTTTTCTGGTGAGTAGAATCCTTTTTCTGGTGAGTAGAATCCTTTAGAATCCATTTTCTGGAGAGTAGAATCCTTTAGAATCCTTTTTCTGGTGAGTAGAATCCTTTAGAATCCTTTTTCTGGTGAGTAGAATAATTTTTCTGGTGAGTAGAATCCTTTAGAATCCTTTTTCTGGACAGTAGAATCCTTTAGAATCCTTTTTCTGGAGAGTAGAATCCTTTAGAATCCTTTTTCCGGAGAGTAGAATCCTTTAGAATCCTTTTTCTGGTGAGTAGAATCCTTATTCTGGAGAGTAGAATCCTTTTTCTGGAGAGTAGAATCCTTTAGAATCCTTTTTCTGGTGAGTAGAATCCTTTAGAATCCTTTTTCTGGTGAGTAGAATCCTTTTTCTGGAGAGTAGAATCCTTTTTCTGGAGAGTAGAATCCTTTAGAATCCTTTTTCTGGTGAGTAGAATCCTTTAGAATCCTTTTTCTGGAGAGTAGAATCCTTTAGAATCCTTTTTCAGGTGAGTAGAATCCTTTAGAATCCTTTTTCTGGTGAGTAGAGTCCTTTTTCTGATGAGTAGAATCCTTTAGAATCCTTTTTCTGGTGAATAGAATCCTTTAGAATCCTTTTTCTGGTGAATAGAATCCTTTAGAATCCTTTTTCTGGAGAGTAGAATCCTTTAGAATCCTATTTCTGGTGAGTAGAGTCCTTTTTCTGGTGAGTAGAATCCTTTAGAATCCTATTTCTGGTGAGTAGAGTCCTTTTTCTGGTGAGTAGAATCCTTTAGAATCATTTTTCTGGTGAATAGAATCCCTTAGAATCCTTTTTCTGGAGAGTAGAATCCTTTAGAATCCTTTTTCCGGAGAGTAGAATCCTTTAGAATCCTTTTTCTGGTGAGTAGAATCCTTTTTCTGGAGAGTAGAATCCGTTAGAATCCTTTTTCTGGTGAATAGAATCCTTTTTCTGGTGAATAGAATCCTTTAGAATCCTTTTTCTGGTGAGTAGAATCCTTTAGAATCCTTTTTCTGGTGAGTAGAATCCTTTAGAATCGTTTTTCTGGTGAGTCGAATCCTTTAGAATCCTTTTTCTAGTGAGTAGAATCCTTTTTCTGGTGAATAGAATCCCTTAGAATCCTTTTTCTGGTGAGTAGAATCCTTTAGAATCCTTTTTCTGGTGAGTAGAATCCTTTTTCTGGTGATAGAATCCTTTAAAATCATTTTTCTGGTGAGTAGAATCCTTTTTCTGGAGAGTACAATCCTTTAGAATCCTTTTTCTGGAGAGTAGAATCCTTTAGAATCCTTTTTGCTGGTGAGTAGAATCCTTTAGAATCCTTTTTCTGGAGAGTAGAATCCTTTAGAATCCTTTTTCTGGAGAGTAGAATCCTTTAGAATCCTTTTTCTGGTGAGTAGAATCCTTTAGAATCCTATTTTCTGGTGAGTAGAATCCTTTCGAATCCTTTTTCTGGAGAGTAGAATCCTTATTCTGGAGAGTAGAATCCTTTAGAATCCTTTTTCTGGTGAGTAGAATCCTTTAGAATCCTATTTCTGGTGAGTAGAATCCTTTCGAATCCTTTTTCTGGAGAGTAGAATCCTTTAGAATCCTTTTTCTGGTGAGTGGAATCCTTTAGATTCCTTTTTCTGGTGAGTGGAATCCTTTAGAATCCTTTTTCTGGTGAGTGGAATCCTTTAGATTCATTTTTCTGGTGAGTAGAATCCTTTAGAATCCTTTTTCTGGAGAGTAGAATCCTTTAGAATCCGTTTTCTGGAGAGTAGAATCCTTTTTCTGGAGAGTAGAATCCTTATTCTTGAGAGTAGAATCCTTTACAATCCCTTTTCTGGTGAGTAGAATCCTTTAGAATCCTTTTTCTGGTGAGTAGAATCCTTTAGAATACTATTTCTGGTGAGTAGAGTCCTTTTTCTGGTGAGTAGAATCCTTTAGAATCCTTTTTCTGGTGAGTAGAATCCTTTAGAATCCTTTTTCTGGTGAGTAGAATCCTTTTTCTGGTGAGTAGAATCCATTAGAATCCTTTTTCTGGTGAGTAGAATCCTTTAGAATCCTTTTTCTGGTGAGTAGAATCCTTTAGAATCCTTTTTCTGGAGAGTAGAATCCTTTAGAATCCTTTTTCTGGAGAGTAGAATCCTTTAGAATCCTTTTTCTGGTGAGTAGAATCCTTTTTCTGGTGAGTAGAATCCGTTAGAATCCTTTTTCTGGTGAGTAGAATCCGTTAGAATCCTTTTTCTGGAGAGTAGAATCCTTTAGAATCTGCTTACTGGTGAGTGGAATCCTTTAGAATCCTTTTTCTGGTGAGTAGAATCCTTTTTCTGGTGAGTAGAATCCTTTAGAATCCTTTTTCTGGTGAATAGAATCCTTTAGAATCCTTTTTCTGGAGAGTAGAATCCTTTAGAATCCTTTTTCTGGTGAGTAGAATCCTTTTTCTGGAGAGTATAATCCGTTTAGAATCCTTTTTCTGGTGAGTAGAATCCTTTAGAATCCTTTTTCTGGAGAGTAGAATCCTTTAGAATCCTTTTTCTGGAGAGTAGAATCCTTTAGAATCCGTTTTTCTGGAGAGTAGAATCCTTTTTCTGGTGAGTAGAATCCTTATTCTGGAGAGTAGAATCCTTTAGAATCCTTTTTCTGGTGAGTAGAATCCTTTAGAATCCTATTTCTAGTGAGTAGAATCCTTTAGAATCCTTTTTATGGAGAGTAGAATCCTTTAGAATCCTTTTTCTTGTGAGTAGAATCCTTTAGAATACTATTTCTGGTGAGTAGAGTCCTTTTTCTGGTGAGTAGAATCCTTTAGAATCCTTTTTCTGGTGAGTAGAATCCTTTAGAATCCTTTTTCTGGTGAGTAGAATCCTTTAGAATCCTTTTTCTGGAGAGTAGAATCCTTTAGAATCCTTTTTCTGGAGAGTAGAATCCTTTAGAATCCTTTTTCTGGTGAGTAGAATCCTTTTTCTGGTGAGTAGAATCCTTTAGAATCCTTTTTCTGGAGAGTAGAATCCTTTAGAATCCTTTTTCTGGAGAGTAGAATCCTTTAGAATCCTTTTTACTGGTGAGTAGAATCCTTTAGAATCCTATTTCTGGTGAGTAGAGTCCTTTTTCTGGTGAGTAGAATCCTTTAGAATCCTATTTCTGGTGAGTAGAGTCCTTTTTCTGGTGAGTAGAATCCTTTAGAATCATTTTTCTGGTGAATAGAATCCCTTAGAATCCTTTTTCTGGAGAGTAGAATCCTTTAGAATCCTTTTTCCGGAGAGTAGAATCCTTTAGAATCCTTTTTCTGGTGAGTAGAATCCTTTTTCTGGAGAGTAGAATCCGTTAGAATCCTTTTTCTGGTGAATAGAATCCTTTTTCTGGTGAATAGAATCCTTTAGAATCCTTTTTCTGGTGAGTAGAATCCTTTAGAATCCTTTTTCTGGTGAGTAGAATCCTTTAGAATCGTTTTTTCTGGTGAGTCGAATCCTTTAGAATCCTTTTTCTAGTGAGTAGAATCCTTTTTCTGGTGAATAGAATCCCTTAGAATCCTTTTTCTGGTGAGTAGAATCCTTTAGAATCCTTTTTCTGGTGAGTAGAATCCTTTTTCTGGTGAATAGAATCCTTTAAAATCATTTTTCTGGTGAGTAGAATCCTTTTTCTGGAGAGTACAATCCTTTAGAATCCTTTTTCTGGAGAGTAGAATCCTTTAGAATCCTTTTGCTGGTGAGTAGAATCCTTTAGAATCCTTTTTCTGGAGAGTAGAATCCTTTAGAATCCTTTTTCTGGAGAGTAGAATCCTTTAGAATCCTTTTTCTGGTGAGTAGAATCCTTTAGAATCCTATTTCTGGTGAGTAGAATCCTTTCGAATCCTTTTTCTGGAGAGTAGAATCCTTTAGAATCCTTTTTCTGGTGAGTAGAATCCTTTAGAATCCTATTTCTGGTGAGTAGAATCCTTTCGAATCCTTTTTCTGGAGAGTAGAATCCTTTAGAATCCTTTTTCTGGTGAGTGGAATCCTTTAGATTCCTTTTTCTGGTGAGTGGAATCCTTTAGAATCCTTTTTCTGGTGAGTGGAATCCTTTAGATTCATTTTTCTGGTGAGTAGAATCCTTTAGAATCCTTTTTCTGGAGAGTAGAATCCTTTAGAATCCGTTTTCTGGAGAGTAGAATCCTTTTTCTGGAGAGTAGAATCCTTATTCTTGAGAGTAGAATCCTTTACAATCCCTTTTCTGGTGAGTAGAATCCTTTAGAATCCTTTTTCTGGTGAGTAGAATCCTTTAGAATACTATTTCTGGTGAGTAGAGTCCTTTTTCTGGTGAGTAGAATCCTTTAGAATCCTTTTTCTGGTGAGTAGAATCCTTTAGAATCCTTTTTCTGGAGAGTAGAATCCTTTAGAATCCTTTTTCTGGTGAGTAGAATCCTTTTTCTGGTGAGTAGAATCCATTAGAATCCTTTTTCTGGTGAGTAGAATCCTTTAGAATCCTTTTTCTGGTGAGTAGAATCCTTTAGAATCCTTTTTCTGGAGAGTAGAATCCTTTAGAATCCTTTTTCTGGAGAGTAGAATCCTTTAGAATCCTTTTTCTGGTGAGTAGAATCCTTTTTCTGGTGAGTAGAATCCGTTAGAATCCTTTTTCTGGTGAGTAGAATCCGTTAGAATCCTTTTTCTGGAGAGTAGAATCCTTTAGAATCTGCTTACTGGTGAGTGGAATCCTTTAGAATCCTTTTTCTGGTGAGTAGAATCCTTTTTCTGGTGAGTAGAATCCTTTAGAATCCTTTTTCTGGTGAATAGAATCCTTTAGAATCCTTTTTCTGGAGAGTAGAATCCTTTAGAATCCTTTTTCTGGTGAGTAGAATCCTTTTTCTGGAGAGTATAATCCGTTAGAATCCTTTTTCTGGTGAGTAGAATCCTTTAGAATCCTTTTTCTGGAGAGTAGAATCCTTTAGAATCCTTTTTCTGGAGAGTAGAATCCTTTAGAATCCGTTTTCTGGAGAGTAGAATCCTTTTTCTGGTGAGTAGAATCCTTATTCTGGAGAGTAGAATCCTTTAGAATCCTTTTTCTGGTGAGTAGAATCCTTTAGAATCCTATTTCTAGTGAGTAGAATCCTTTAGAATCCTTTTTCTGGAGAGTAGAATCCTTTAGAATCCTTGTTTCTTGTGAGTAGAATCCTTTAGAATACTATTTTCTGGTGAGTAGAGTCCTTTTTCTGGTGAGTAGAATCCTTTAGAATCCTTTTTCTGGTGAGTAGAATCCTTTAGAATCCTTTTTCTGGTGAGTAGAATCCTTTAGAATCCTTTTTCTGGAGAGTAGAATCCTTTAGAATCCTTTTTCTGGAGAGTAGAATCCTTTAGAATCCTTTTTCTGGTGAGTAGAATCCTTTTTCTGGTGAGTAGAATCCTTTAGAATCCTTTTTCTGGAGAGTAGAATCCTTTAGAATCCTTTTTCTGGAGAGTAGAATCCTTTAGAATCCTTTTTCTGGTGAGTAGAATCCTTTTTCTGGTGAGTAGAATCCGTTAGAATCCTTTTTCTGGTGAGTAGAATCCTTTAGAATCCTTTTTCTGGAGAGTAGAATCCTTTAGAATCCTTTTTCTGGTGAGTGGAATCCTTTAGATCCTTTTTCTGGTGAGTGGAATCCTTTAGAATCTTTTTTCTGGTGAGTAGAATCCTTTAGAATCCTTTTTCTGGAGAGTAGAATCCTTTAGAATCCTTTTTCTGGTGAGTAGAGTCCTTTTTCTGGTGAGTAGAATCCTTTAGAATCCTTTTTCTGGTGAGTAGAGATCCTTTTTCTGGTGAGTAGAATCCTTTAGAATCATTTTTCTGGTGAGTAGAATCCTTTTCTGGTGAGTAGAATCCTTTTTCTGGTGAGTAGAATCCTTTAGAATCCTTTTTCTGGAGAGTAGAATCCTTTAGAATCCTTTTTCTGGTGAGTAGAGTCCTTTTTCTGGTGAGTAGAATCCTTAGAATCCTTTTTCTGGTGAGTAGAATCCTTTAGAATCCTTTTTCTGGTGAGTAGAATCCTTTTTCTGGTGAGTAGAATCCGTTTAGAATCCTTTTTCTGGTGAGTAGAATCCTTTTTCTGGTGAGTAGAATCCGTTTAGAATCCTTTTTCTGGTGAGTAGAATCCTTTAGAATCCTTTTTCTGGTGAGTAGAATCCTTTAGAATCCTTTTTCTGGTGAGTAGAATCCTTTTTCTGGTGAATAGAATCCTTTAAAATCATTTTTCTGGTGAGTAGAATCCTTTTTCTGGAGAGTACAATCCTTTAGAATCCTTTTTCTGGAGAGTAGAATCCTTTAGAATCCTTTTGCTGGTGAGTAGAATCCTTTAGAATCCTTTTTCTGGAGAGTAGAATCCTTTAGAATCCTTTTTCTGGAGAGTAGAATCCTTTAGAATCCTTTTTCTGGTGAGTAGAATCCTTTAGAATCCTATTTTCTGGTGAGTAGAATCCTTTCGAATCCTTTTTCTGGAGAGTAGAATCCTTATTCTGGAGAGTAGAATCCTTTAGAATCCTTTTTCTGGTGAGTAGAATCCTTTAGAATCCTTTTTCTGGTGAGTAGAATCCTTTTTCTGGTGAGTAGAATCCGTTAGAATCCTTTTTCTGGTGAGTAGAATCCTTTAGAATCCTTTTTCTGGTGAGTAGAATCCTTTAGAATCCTTTTTCTGGTGAGTAGAATCCTTTTTCTGGTGATAGAATCCTTTAAAATCATTTTTCTGGTGAGTAGAATCCTTTTTCTGGAGAGTACAATCCTTTAGAATCCTTTTTCTGGAGAGTAGAATCCTTTAGAATCCTTTTGCTGGTGAGTAGAATCCTTTAGAATCCTTTTTCTGGAGAGTAGAATCCTTTAGAATCCTTTTTCTGGAGAGTAGAATCCTTTAGAATCCTTTTTCTGGTGAGTAGAATCCTTTAGAATCCTATTTCTGGTGAGTAGAATCCTTTCGAATCCTTTTTCTGGAGAGTAGAATCCTTATTCTGGAGAGTAGAATCCTTTAGAATCCTTTTTCTGGTGAGTAGAATCCTTTAGAATCCTATTTTCTGGTGAGTAGAATCCTTTAGAATCCTTTTTCTGGTGAGTGGAATCCTTTAGATTCCTTTTTCTGGTGAGTGGAATCCTTTAGAATCCTTTTTCTGGTGAGTGGAATCCTTTAGAATCATTTTTCTGGTGAGTAGAATCCTTTAGAATCCTTTTTCTGGAGAGTAGAATCCTTTAGAATCCGTTTTTCTGGAGAGTAGAATCCTTTTTCTGGTGAGTAGAATCCTTATTCTTGAGAGTAGAATCCTTTAGAATCCCTTTTTCTGGTGAGTAGAATCCTTTAGAATCCTTTTTCTGGTGAGTAGAATCCTTTAGAATACTATTTCTGGTGAGTAGAGTCCTTTTTCTGGTGAGTAGAATCCTTTAGAATCCTTTTTCTGGTGAGTAGAATCCTTTAGAATCCTTTTTCTGGAGAGTAGAATCCTTTAGAATCCTTTTTCTGGTGAGTAGAATCCTTTTTCTGGTGAGTAGAATCCATTTAGAATCCTTTTTCTGGTGAGTAGAATCCTTTAGAATCCTTTTTCTGGTGAGTAGAATCCTTTAGAATCCTTTTTCTGGAGAGTAGAATCCTTTAGAATCCTTTTTCTGGAGAGTAGAATCCTTTAGAATCCTTTTTCTGGTGAGTAGAATCCTTTTTCTGGTGAGTAGAATCCGTTAGAATCCTTTTTCTGGTGAGTAGAATCCGTTTAGAATCCTTTTTCTGGAGAGTAGAATCCTTTAGAATCTGTTTACTGGTGAGTGGAATCCTTTAGAATCCTTTTTCTGGTGAGTAGAATCCTTTTTCTGGTGAGTAGAATCCTTTAGAATCCTTTTTCTGGTGAGTAGAATCCTTTAGAATCCTTTTTCTGGAGAGTAGAATCCTTTAGAATCCTTTTTCTGGTGAGTGGAATCCTTTAGAATCCTTTTTCTGGAGAGTAGAATCCTTTAGAATCCTTTTTCTGGTGAGTAGAATCCTTTAGAATCCTTTTTCTGGAGAGTAGAATCCTTTAGAATCCTTTTTCTGGAGAGTAGAATCCTTTAGAATCCGTTTTTCTGGAGAGTAGAATCCTTTTTCTGGTGAGTAGAATCCTTATTTCTGGAGAGTAGAATCCTTTAGAATCCTTTTTCTGGTGAGTAGAATCCTTTAGAATCCTTTTTCTGGTGAGTAGAATCCTTTAGAATCCTTTTTCTGGAGAGTAGAATCCTTTAGAATCCTTTTTCTGGTGAGTAGAATCCTTTAGAATACTTTTTCTGGTGAGTAGAGTCCTTTTTCTGGTGAGTAGAATCCTTTAGAATCCTTTTTCTGGTGAGTAGAATCCTTTAGAATCCTTTTTCTGGTGAGTAGAATCCTTTAGAATCCTTTTTCTGGTGAGTGGAATCCTTTAGAATCCTTTTTCTGGTGAGTAGAATCCTTTAGAATCCTTTTTCTGGTGAGTAGAATCCTTTAGAATCCTTTTTCTGGTGAGTAGAATCCTTTTTCTGGTGAGTAGAATCCTTTATTCTGAGAGTAGAATCCTTTAGAATCCTTTTTCTGGTGAGTAGAATCCTTTAGAATCCTTTTTCTGGTGAGTAGAATCCTTTAGAATCCTATTTTCTGGTGAGTAGAGTCCTTTTTCTGGTGAGTAGAATCCTTTAGAATCCTTTTTCTGGTGAGTAGAATCCTTTAGAATCCTTTTTCTGGAGAGTAGAATCCTTTAGAATCCTTTTTCTGGTGAGTAGAATCCTTTTTCTGGTGAGTAGAATCCTTTAGAATCCTTTTTCTGGTGAGTAGAATCCTTTAGAATCCTTTTTCTGGTGAGTAGAATCCTTTAGAATCCTTTTTCTGGAGAGTAGAATCCTTTAGAATCCTTTTTCTGGTGAGTAGAATCCTTTAGAATCCTTTTTCTGGTGAGTAGAATCCTTTTTCTGGTGAGTAGAATCCTTTAGAATCCTTTTTCTGGTGAGTAGAATCCTTTAGAATCCTTTTTCTGGGAGTAGAATCCTTTAGAATCCTTTTTCTGGTGAGTGGAATCCTTTAGAATCCTTTTTCTGGTGAGTAGAATCCTTTTTCTGGTGAGTAGAATCCTTTAGAATCCTTTTTCTGGTGAGTAGAATCCTTTAGAATCCTTTTTCTGGTGAGTAGAATCCTTTAGAATCCTTTTTCTGGTGAGTGGAATCCTTTAGAATCCTTTTTCTGGAGAGTAGAATCCTTTAGAATCCTTTTTCTGGTGAGTAGAATCCTTTAGAATCCTTTTTCTGGTGAGTAGAATCCTTTAGAATCCTTTTTCTGGTGAGTAGAATCCTTTAGAATCCTTTTTCTGGTGAGTAGACTTTAGAATCCTTTTTCTGGTGAGTAGAATCCTTTATTCTGGTGAGTAGAATCCTTTAGAATCCTTTTTCTGGTGAGTAGAATCCTTTAGAATCCTTTTTCTGGTGAGTAGAATCCTTTAGAATCCTTTTTCTGGAGAGTAGAATCCTTTAGAATCCTTTTTCTGGTGAGTAGAATCCTTTAGAATCCTTTTTCTGGTGAGTAGAGATCCTTTTTCTGGTGAGTAGAATCCTTTAGAATCCTTTTTCTGGTGAGTGGAATCCTTTAGAATCCTTTTTCTGGTGAGTAGAATCCTTTAGAATCCTTTTTCTGGTGAGTGGAATCCTTTAGAATCCTTTTTCTGGTGAGTAGAATCCTTTAGAATCCTTTTTCTGGTGAGTAGAATCCTTTTTCTGGTGAGTGGAATCCTTTAGAATCCTTTTTCTGGTGAGTAGAATCCTTTAGAATCCTTTTTCTGGGAGTAGAATCCTTTAGAATCCTTTTTCTGGTGAGTGAATCCTTTAGAATCCTTTTTCTGGTGAGTAGAATCCTTTAGAATCCTTTTTCTGGTGAGTAGAATCCTTTAGAATCCTTTTTCTGGTGAGTAGAATCCTTTAGAATCCTTTTTCTGGTGAGTAGAATCCTTTAGAATCCTTTTTCTGGTGAGTAGAATCCTTTTTCTGGTGAGTAGAATCCTTTAGAATCCTTTTTCTGGTGAGTAGAATCCTTTAGAATCCTTTTTCTGGTGAGTGGAATCCTTTAGAATCCTTTTTCTGGTGAGTAGAATCCTTTAGAATCCTTTTTCTGGTGAGTGGAATCCTTTAGAATCCTTTTTCTGGTGAGTAGAATCCTTTAGAATCCTTTTTCTGGTGAGTAGAATCACTTTTTCTGGTGAGTAGAATCCTTTAGAATCCTTTTTCTGGTGAGTGGAATCCTTTAGAATCATTTTTCTGGTGAGTAGAATCCTTTTTCTGGTGAGTGAATCCTTTAGAATCCCTTTTTCTGGAGAATAGAATCCTTTAGAATCCTTTTTCTGGTGAGTGGAATCCTTTAGAATCCTTTTTCTGGTGAGTGGAATCCTTTAGAATCTTTTTCTGGTGAGTGGAATCCTTTAGAATCCTTTTTCTGGTGAATAGAAATACTTTAGAATCCTTTTTCTGGTGAGTAGAATCCTTTAGAATCCTTTTTCTGGAGAGTAGAATCCTTTAGAATCCTTTTTCTGGAGAGTGGAATCCTTTAGATTCCTTTTTCTGGTGAGTGGAATCCTTTAGAATCTTTTTTCTGGTGAGTGGAATCCTTTAGAATCCTTTTTCTGGTGAGTAGAATCCTTTTTCTGGAGAGTAGAATCCTTTAGAGTCCCTTTTCTGGTGAGTAGAATCCTTTAGAATCCTTTTTCTGGTGAGTGGAATCCTTTAGAATCCTTTTTCTGGTGAGTAGAATCCTTTTTCTGGAGAGTAGAATCCTTTAGATTCCCTTTTTCTGGTGAGTATAATCCTTTAGAATCCTTTTTCTGTGAGTGGAATCCTTCAGAATCCCTTTTCTGGTGAGTAGAATCCTTTAGAATCCTTTTTCTGGTGAGTAGAATCCTTTAGAATCCTTTTTCTGGTGAGTAGAATCCTTTAGAATCCTTTTTCTGGTGAGTAGCATCCTTTAGAATCCTTTTTCTGGAGAGTAGAATCCTTTAGAGTCATTTTTCTGTGAGTGGAATCCTTTAGAATCCTTTTTCTGGTGAGTAGAATCCTTTAGAATCCTTTTTCTGGTGAGTGGAATCCTTTAGAATCCTTTTTCTGGTGTGTAGAATCCTTTTTCTGGAGAGTAGAATCCTTTAGATTCCCTTTTCTGGTGAGTGGAATCCTTTAGAATCCTTTTTCTGGTGAGTAGAATCCTTTAGAATCCTTTTTCTGGAGAGTAGAATCCTTTAGAATAATTTTTTCTGGTGAGTAGAATCCTTTAGAGTCCTTTTCTGTTGAGTGGAATCCTTTAGAATCCTTTTTCTGGTGAGTAGAATCCTTTAGAATCCTTTTTCTGGTGAGTGGAATCCTTTAGAGTCCTTTTTCTGGTGAGTACAATCCTTTTTCTGGTGAGTGGAATCCTTTAGAATCCTTTTTCTGGTGAGTTGAATCCTTTAGAATCCTTTTTCTGGTGAGTAGAATCCTTTAGAATCCTTTTTCTGGTGAGTAGAATCCTTTAGAATCCTTTTTCTGGTGAGTAGAATCCTTTTTCTGGTGAGTGGAATCCTTTAGAATCCTTTTTCTGGTGAGTGGAATCCTTTAGAATCCTTTTTCTGGTGAGTGGAATCCTTTAGAATCTTTTTTCTGGGGAGTAGAATCCTTTAGAGTCCTTTTTCTGGTGAGTAGAATCCTTTTTCTGGTGATTGGAATCCTTTAGAATCCTTTTTCTGTTGAGTAGAATCCTTTAGAATCCTTTTTCTGGTGAGTAGAATCCTTTAGAATCCTTTTTCTGGGGAGTGGAATCCTTTAGAAGCCTTTTTCTGGTGAGTAGAATCCTTTAGAATCCTTTTTCTGGTGAGTAGAATCCTTTAGAATCCTTTTTCTGGTGAGTAGAATCCTTTTTCTGGTGAGTAGAATCCTTTAGAATCCTTTTTCTGGTGAGTAGAATCCTTTAGAATCCTTTTTTCTGGTGAGTAGAATCCTTTAGAATCCTTTTTCTGGTGAGTGGAATCCTTTAGAGTCCTTTAGAATCCTTTTTCTAGTGAGTAGAATCCTTTAGAATCCTTTTTCTGGTGAGTGGAATCCTTTAGAATCCTTTTTCTGGTGAGTAGAATCCTTTTTCTGGTGAGTAGAATCCTTTAGAATCCTTTTTCTGGTGAGTAGAATCCTTTTTCTGGTGAGTAGAATCCTTTAGAATCCTTTTTCTGGTGAGTAGAATCCTTTTTCTGGTAAGTAGAATCCTTTAGAATCCTTTTTCTGGAGAGTAGAATCCTTTTTCTGGTGAGTGGAATCCTTTAGAATCCTTTTTCTGGAGAGTAGAATCCTTTAGAATCCTTTTTCTGGTGAGTGGAATCCTTTAGAATCCTTTTTCTGGTGAGTGGAATCCTTTGGAATCCTTTTTCTGGTGAGTGGAATCCTTTTTCTTTTGAATGGAATCCTTTAGAATCATTTTTCTGGTGAGTAGAATCCTTTAGAATCCTTTTTCTGGTGAGTAGAATCCTTTAGAATCCTTTTTCTGGTGAGTAGAATCCTTTTTCTGGAGAGTGGAATCCTTTAGAATCCTTTTTCTGGTGAGTGGAATCCTTTAGAATCCTTTTTCTGGTGAGTAGAATCCTTTAGAGTCCTTTTTCTGGAGAGTAGAATCCTTTAGAATCCTTTTTCTGGTGAGTAGAATCCTTTAGAATCCTTTTTCTGGTGAGTGGAATCCTTTAGAGTCCTTTTTCTGGTGAGTGGAATCCTTTAGAATCCTTTTTCTGGTGAGTAGAATCCTTTAGAATCCTTTTTTCTGGTGAGTAGAATCCTTTTTCTGGAGAGTGGAATCCTTTAGAATCCTTTTTCTGGTGAGTGGAATCCTTTAGAATCCTTTTTCTGGTGAGTAGAATCCTTTAGAATCATTTTTCTGGTGAGTAGAATCCTTTAGAATCATTTTTCTGGTGAGTAGAATCCTTTTTCTGGTGAGTAGAATCCTTTAGAATCCTTTTTCTGGTGAGTAGAATCCTTTTTCTGGTAAGTAGAATCCTTTAGAATCCTTTTTCTGGTGAGTGGAATCCTTTTTCTGGTGAGAAGAATCCTTTAGAATCCTTTTTCTGGTGAGTAGAATCCTTTAGAATCATTTTTCTGGTGAGTAGAATCCTTTTTCTGGTGAGTAGAATCCGTTAGAATCCTTTTTCTGGAGACTAGAATCCTTTTTCTGGTGAGTAGAATCCCTTTAGAATCCTTTTTTTTTGTGAGTAGAATCCTTTTTCTTGTGAGTAGAATCCTTTAGAATCCTTTTTCTGGTGAGTGGAATCCTTTAGAATCCTTTTTCTGGTGAGTAGAATCCTTTTGAATCCTTTTTCTGGTGAGTAGAATCCTTTAGAGTCCTTTTTCTGGTGAGTAGAATCCTTTAGAATCCTTTTTCTGGTGAGTGGAATCCTTTAGAATCCTTTTTCTGGTGAGTAGAATCCTTTTTCTGGTGAGTGGAATCCTTTAGAGTCCTTTTTCTGGTGAGTAGAATCCTTTAGATTCCCTTTTTCTGGTGAGTAGAATCCTTTAGAATCCTTTTTCTGGTGAGTGGAATCCTTTAGAATCCTTTTTCTGGTGAGTGGAATCCTTTAGAATCCTTTTTCTGGAGAGTAGAATCCTTTAGAATCATTTTTCTGGTGAGTGGAATCCTTTAGAATCCTTTTTCTGGCGAGTAGAATCCTTTAGAATCCTTTTTCTGGTGATTAGAATCCTTTAGAGTCCTTTTTCTGGTGAGTAGAATCCTTTAGAATCCTTTTTCTGGTGAGTGGAATCCTTTAGAATCCGTTTTTCTGGTGAGTAGAATCCCTTTTTCTGGAGAGTAGAATCCTTTAGATTCCTTTTTCTGGTGAGTATAATCCTTTAGAATCCTTTTTCTGTTGAGTGGAATCCTTTAGAATCCTTTTTCTGGTGAGTAGAGTCCTTTAGAATCCTTTTTCTGGTGAGTAGAATCCTTAGAATCCTTTTTCTGGTGAGTGGAATCCTTTAGAATCCTTTTTCTGGTGAGTAGAATCCTTTTTCTGGAGAGTAGAATCCTTTAGAGTCCTTTTTCTGGTGAGTAGAATCCTTTAGAATCCTTTTTCTGGTGAGTAGAATCCTTTTTCTGGTGAGTAGAATCCTTTAGAATCCTTTTTCTGGTGAGTAGCATCCTTTAGAATCCTTTTTCTGGAGAGTAGAATCCTTTAGAATCCTTTTTCTGTTGAGTGGAATCCTTTAGAATCCTTTTTCTGGAGAGTAGAATCCTTTAGAATCATTTTTCTGGTGAGTAGAATCCTTTAGAGTCCCTTTTCTAGCGAGTAGAATCCTTTAGAATCCTTTTTCTGGTGAGTAGAATCCTTTAGAATCCTTTTTCTGGTGAGTGGAATCCTTTTTCTGGAGAGTAGAATCCTTTAGATTCCTTTTCTGGTGAGTAGAATCCTTTAGAATCCTTTTTCTGTTGAGTGGAATCCTTTAGAATCCTTTTTCTGGTGAGTAGAATCCTTTAGAATCCTTTTTCTGGTGAGTAGAATCCTTTAGAATCCTTTTTCTGTTGAGTGGAATCCTTTAGAATCCTTTTTCTGGTGAGTAGAATCCTTTTTCTGGAGAGTAGAATCCTTTAGAGTCCTTTTTCTGGTGAGTAGAATCCTTTAGAATCCTTTTTCTGGTGAGTAGAATCCTTTTTCTGGTGAGTAGAATCCTTTAGAATCCTTTTTCTGGTGAGTAGAATCCTTTAGAATCCTTTTTCTGGAGAGTAGAATCCTTTAGAATCCTTTTTCTGGTGAGTAGAATCCTTTTTCTGGAGAGTAGAATCCTTTAGAGTCATTGTTCTGTTGAGTGGAATCCTTTAGAATCCTTTTTCTGGTGAGTAGAATCCTTTAGAATCCTTTTTCTGGTGAGTGGAATCCTTTAGAATCCGTTTTTCTGGTGAGTAGAATCCTTTTTCTGGAGAGTAGAATCCTTTAGATTCCTTTTTCTGGTGAGTGGAATCCTTTAGAATCCTTTTTCTGGTGAGTAGAATCCTTTAGAATCCTTTTTCTGGAGAGTAGAATCCTTTAGAATAATTTTTCTGGTGAGTAGAATCCTTTAGAGTCCCTTTTCTGTTGAGTGGAATCCTTTAGAATCCTTTTTCTGGTGAGTAGAATCCTTTTTCTGGAGAGTAGAATCCTTTAGAATCCTTTTTCTGGAGAGTAGAATCCTTTAGAATCCTTTTTCTGTGAGTGGAATCCTTTAGAATCCTTTTTCTGGAGAGTAGAATCCTTTAGAATCATTTTTCTGGTGAGTAGAATCCTTTAGAGTCCCTTTTCTGCGAGTAGAATCCTTTAGAATCCTTTTTCTGGTGAGTAGAATCCTTTAGAATCCTTTTTCTGGTGAGTGGAATCCTTTAGAATCCTTTTTCTGGTGAGTAGAATCCTTTTTCTGGAGAGTAGAATCCTTTAGATTCCCTTTTCTGGTGAGTGGAATCCTTTAGAATCCTTTTTCTGGTGAGTAGAATCCTTTAGAATCCTTTTTCTGGTGAGTATAATCCTTTAGAATCCTTTTTCTGGTGAGTATAATCCTTTAGAATCCTTTTTCTGGTGAGTGGAATCCTTTAGAATCCTTTTTCTGGTGAGTAGAATCCTTTTTCTGGAGAGTAGAATCCTTTAGAGTCCTTTTTCTGGTGAGTAGAATCCTTTAGAATCCTTTTTCTGGTGAGTAGAATCCTTTTTCTGGTGAGTAGAATCCTTTAGAATCCTTTTTCTGGTGAGTAGCATCCTTTAGAATCCTTTTTCTGGAGAGTAGAATTCTTTAGAATCCTTTTTCTGGTGAGTAGAATCCTTTTTCTGGAGAGTAGAATCCTTTAGAGTCATTGTTCTGTTGAGTGAATCCTTTAGAATCCTTTTTCTGGTGAGTAGAATCCTTTAGAATCCTTTTTCTGGTGAGTGGAATCCTTTAGAATCCTTTTTCTGGTGAGTAGAATCCTTTTTCTGGAGAGTAGAATCCTTTAGATTCCTTTTGCTGGTGAGTGGAATCCTTTAGAATCCTTTTTCTGGTGAGTAGAATCCTTTAGAATCCTTTTTCTGGAGAGTAGAATCCTTTTTCTGGAGAGTAGAATCCTTTAGAGTCCTTTTTCTGGTGAGTAGAATCCTTTAGAATCCTTTTTCTGGTGAGTAGAATCCTTTTTCTGGTGAGTAGAATCCTTTAGAATCCTTTTTCTGGTGAGTAGCATCCTTTAGAATCCTTTTTCTGGAGAGTAGAATCCTTTAGAATCCTTTTTCTGTTGAGTGGAATCCTTTAGAATCCTTTTTCTGGAGAGTAGAATCCTTTAGAATCATTTTTCTGGTGAGTAGAATCCTTTAGAGTCCCTTTTTCTAGCGAGTAGAATCCTTTAGAATCCTTTTTCTGGTGAGTAGAATCCTTTAGAATCCTTTTTCTGGTGAGTGGAATCCTTTTTCTGGAGAGTAGAATCCTTTAGATTCCCTTTTCTGGTGAGTATAATCCTTTAGAATCCTTTTTCTGTTGAGTGGAATCCTTTAGAATCCTTTTTCTGGTGAGTAGAATCCTTTAGAATCCTTTTTCTGGTGAGTAGAATCCTTTAGAATCCTTTTTCTGGTGAGTGGAATCCTTTAGAATCCTTTTTCTGGTGAGTAGAATCCTTTTTCTGGAGAGTAGAATCCTTTAGAGTCCTTTTTCTGGTGAGTAGAATCCTTTAGAATCCTTTTTCTGGTGAGTGGAATCCTTTAGAATCCTTTTTCTGGTGAGTAGAATCCTTTTTCTGGTGAGTAGAATCCTTTAGAATCCTTTTTCTGGTGAGTAGCATCCTTTAGAATCCTTTTTCTGGAGAGTAGAATCCTTTAGAATCCTTTTTCTGGTGAGTAGAATCCTTTTTCTGGAGAGTAGAATCCTTTAGAGTCATTGTTCTGTTGAGTGGAATCCTTTAGAATCCTTTTTCTGGTGAGTAGAATCCTTTAGAATCCTTTTTCTGGTGAGTGGAATCCTTTAGAATCCGTTTTTCTGGTGAGTAGAATCCTTTTTCTGGAGAGTAGAATCCTTTAGATTCCTTTTTCTGGTAAGTGGAATCCTTTAGAATCCTTTTTCTGGTGAGTAGAATCCTTTAGAATCCTTTTTCTGGAGAGTAGAATCCTTTAGAATAATTTTTCTGGTGAGTAGAATCCTTTAGAGTCCCTTTTTCTGTTGAGTGGAATCCTTTAGAATCCTTTTTCTGGTGAGTAGAATCCTTTTTCTGGAGAGTAGAATCCTTTAGAATCCTTTTTCTGGAGAGTAGAATCCTTTAGAATCCTTTTTCTGTTGAGTGGAATCCTTTAGAATCCTTTTTCTGGAGAGTAGAATCCTTTAGAATCATTTTTCTGGTGAGTAGAATCCTTTAGAGTCCCTTTTCTAGCGAGTAGAATCCTTTAGAATCCTTTTTCTGGTGAGTAGAATCCTTTAGAATCCTTTTTCTGGTGAGTGGAATCCTTTAGAATCCTTTTTCTGGTGAGTAGAATCCTTTTTCTGGAGAGTAGAATCCTTTAGATTCCCTTTTCTGGTGAGTGGAATCCTTTAGAATCCTTTTTCTGGTGAGTAGAATCCTTTAGAATCCTTTTTCTGGTGAGTATAATCCTTTAGAATCCTTTTTCTGGTGAGTATAATCCTTTAGAATCCTTTTTCTGGTGAGTGGAATCCTTTAGAATCCTTTTTCTGGTGAGTAGAATCCTTTTTCTGGAGAGTAGAATCCTTTAGAGTCCTTTTTCTGGTGAGTAGCATCCTTTAGAATCCTTTTTCTGGAGAGTAGAATTCTTTAGAATCCTTTTTCTGGTGAGTAGAATCCTTTTTCTGGAGAGTAGAATCCTTTAGAGTCATTGTTCTGTTGAGTGGAATCCTTTAGAATCCTTTTTCTGGTGAGTAGAATCCTTTAGAATCCTTTTTCTGGTGAGTGGAATCCTTTAGAATCCTTTTTCTGGTGAGTAGAATCCTTTTTCTGGAGAGTAGAATCCTTTTTCTGGTGAGTAGAATCCTTTTTCTGGTGAGTAGATTCCTTTTTCTGGTGAGTGGAATCCTTTAGAATCCTTTTTCTGGTGAGTAGAATCCTTTAGAATCCTTTTTCTGGAGAGTAGAATCCTTTAGAATAATTTTTCTGGTGAGTAGAATCCTTTAGAGTCCCTTTTCTGTTGAGTGGAATCCTTTAGAATCCTTTTTCTGGTGAGTAGAATCCTTTTTCTGGTGAGTGGAATCCTTTAGAGTCCTTTTTCTGGTGAGTAGAATCCTTTTTCTGGTGAGTGGAATCCTTTAGAATCCTTTTTCTGTTGAGTGGAATCCTTTAGAATCCTTTTTCTGGTGAGTGGAATCCTTTAGAATCTTTTTTCTGGTGAGTAGAATCCTTTTTCTGGTGAGTGGAATCCTTTAGAGTCCTTTTTCTGGTGAGTAGAATCCTTTTTCTGGTGATTGGAATCCTTTAGAATCCTTTTTCTGTTGAGTGGAATCCTTTAGAATCCTTTTTCTGGTGAGTGGAATCCTTTAGAATCTTTTTTCTGGGGAGTAGAATCCTTTAGAATCCTTTTTCTGGTGAGTGGAATCCTTTAGAATCATTTTTCTGGTGAGTGGAATCCTTTAGAATCCTTTTTCTGGTGAGTAGAATCATTTAGAATCCTTTTTCTGGTGAATAGAATCCTTTAGAATCCTTTTTCTGGTGAATAGAATCCTTTAGAATCCTTTTTCTGGTGAGTGGAATCCTTTAGAATCCTTTTTCTGGTGAGTAGAATCCTTTAGAATCCTTTTTCTTGTGAGTGGAATCCTTTAGAATCATTTTTCTGGAGAGTAGAGTCCTTTTTCTGGAGAGTAGAATCCTTTAGAATCCTTTTTCTGTTGAGTGGAATCCTTTATAATCCTTTTTCTGGTGAGTGGAATCCTTTTCTGGTGAGTGAAATCCTTTAGAATCCTTTTTCTGGTGAGTTCCTTTTTCTGGTGAGTGGAATACTTTAGAATCTTTTTTCTGGTGAGTAGAATCCTTTTTCTGGTGAATAAAATACTTTAGAATCCTTTTTCTGGTGAGTAGAATCCTTTTTCTGGAGAGTAGAATCCTTTAGAATCCTTTTTCTGGAGAGTAGAATCCTTTAGAATCCTTTTTCTGGAGAGTGGAATCCTTTAGATTCCTTTTTCTGGTGAGTAGAATCCTTTTTCTGGTGAGTGGAATCCTTTAGAATCCCTTTTACTGAAGAGTAGAATCCTTTAGAATCCTTTTTCTGGGGAGTGGAATCCTTTAGAATCCTTTTTCTGGAGAGTAGAGTCCTTTTTCTGGAGAGTAGAATCCTTTAGAATCCTTTTTCTGTTGAGTGGAATCCTTTATAATCCTTTTTCTGGTGAGTGGAGTACTTTAGAATCTTTTTTCTGGTGAGTAGAATCATTTAGAATCCTTTTTTCTGGTGAGTGAAATCCTTTAGAATCCTTTTTCTGGTGAGTTCCTTTTTCTGGTGAGTAGAATCCTTTTTCTGGTGAATAAAATACTTTAGAATCCTTTTTCTGGTGAGTAGAATCCTTTTTCTGGAGAGTAGAATCCTTTAGAATCCTTTTTCTGGAGAGTAGAATCCTTTAGAATCCTTTTTCTGGAGAGTGGAATCCTTTAGATTCCTTTTTCTGGTGAGTGGAATCCTTTAGAATCCTTTTTCTGGACAGTAGAATCCTTTAGAATCCTTTTTCTGGTGAGTGGAATCCTTTAGAATCCTTTTTCTGGTGAGTAGAATCCTTTAGAATCCTTTTTCTGGTGAGTGGAATCCTTTAGAATCCTTTTTCTGGTGAGTAGAATCCTTTAGAATCCTTTTTCTGGTGAGTGGAATCCTTTAGAATCCTTTTTCTGGTGAGTAGAATCTTTAGAATCCTTTTTCTTTTGAGTAGAATCCTTTTTCTGGTGAGTAGAATCCTTTTGAATCCTTTTTCTGGTGAGTGGAATCCTTTAGAATCCTTTTTCTGGAGAGTAGAATCCTTTTTCTGGTGAGTAGAATCCTTTTTCTGGTGAGTGGAATACTTTAGAATCCTTTTTCTGGTGAGTAGAATCCTTTTTCTGGAGAGTAGAATCCTTTAGAATCCTTTTTCTGGTGAGTAGAATCCTTTTTCTGTTGAGTGGAATCCTTTAGAATCCTTTTTCTGGAGAGTAGAATCCTTTAGAATCCTTTTTCTGGAGAGTAGAATCCTTTAGAATCCTTTTTCTGTTGAGTGGAATCCTTTAGAATCCTTTTTCTTGAGAGTGGAATCCTTTAGAATCCTTTTTCTGGTGAGTGGAATCCTTTAGAATCCTTTTTCTGGTGAGTAGAATCCTTTTTCTGGTGAGTAGAATCCTTTTTCTGGTGAGTAGAATCCTTTAGAATCCTTTTTCTGGTGAGTAGAATCCTTTTTCTGGTGAGTAGAATCCTTTAGAATCCTTTTTCTGTTGAGTGGAATCCTTTAGAATCCTTTTTCTGGTGAGTGGAATCCTTTAGAATCCTTTTTCTGGTGAGTAGAATCCTTTTTCTGGTGAGTGGAATCCTTTAGAATCCTTTTTCTGGTGAGTAGAATCCTTTTTCTGGTGAGTAGAATCCTTTAGAATCCTTTTTCTGGTGAGTAGAATCCTTTTTCTGGAGAGTAGAATGCTTTTTCTGGAGAGTAGAATCCTTTAGAATCCTTTTTCTGGTGAGTGGAATCCTTTAGAATCTTTTTTCTGGTGAGTAGAATCCTTTAGAATCCTTTTTCTGTTGAGTATAATCCTTTAGAATCCTTTTTCTGGTGAGTAGAATCCTTTTTCTGGTGAGTAGAATCCTTTAGAATCCTTTTTCTGGAGAGTAGAATCCTTTAGAATCCCTTTTCTGGTTAGTGGAATCCTTTTTCTGGTGAGTAGAATCCTTTAGATTCCTTTTTCTGGAGAGTAGAATCCTTTAGAATCCTTTTTCTGGTGAGTAGAATCCTTTTTCTGGTGAGTAGAATCCTTTAGAATCCTTTTTCTGGAGAGTAGAATCCTTTAGAATCCCTTTTCTGGTTAGTGGAATCCTTTTTCTGGTGAGTAGAATCCTTTAGATTCCTTTTTCTGGAGAATAGAATCCTTTAGAATCCTTTTTCTGGTGAGTAGAATCCTTTTTCTGGTGAGTAGAATCCTTTAGAATCCTTTTTCTGGAGAGTAGAATCCTTTAGAATCCCTTTTCTGGTTAGTGGAATCCTTTTTCTGGTGAGTAGAATTCTTTAGATTCCTTTTTCTGGAGAGTAGAATCCTTTAGAATCCTTTTTCTGGTGAGTAGAAAACTTTTTCTGTTGAGTGGAATCCTTTAGAATCCTTTTTCTGGATAGTAGAATTATTTAGAATCCTTTTTCTGGAGAGTAGAATCCTTTAGAATCCTTTTTCTGTTGAGTGGAATCCTTTAGAATCCTTTTTCTTGAGAGTGGAATCCTTTAGAATCCTTTTTCTGGTGAGTGGAATCCTTTAGAATCCTTTTTCTGGTGAGTAGAATCCTTTTTCTGGTAAGTGGAATCCTTTCGAATCCTTTTTCTGTTGAGTAGAAGCCTTTAGAATAATTTTTCTGGTGAGTAGAATCCTTTTTCTGGTGAGTAGAATCCGTTAGAATCCTTTTTCTGGAGAGTAGAATCCTTTAGAATCCTTTTTCTGGTGAGTAGAATCCTTGAGAATCCTTTTTCTGGTGAGTAGAATCCTTTTTCTGGTGAGTGGAATCCTTTAGAATCCTTTTCTGGTGAGTAGAATCCTTTTTCTGGAGAGTAGAATCCTTTTTCTGGTGAGTGGAATCCTTTAGAATCCTTTTTCTGGTGAGTAGAATCATTTAGATTCCTTATTCTGGAGAGTATAATCCTTTAGAATCCTTTTTCTGGTGAATAGAATACTTTAGAATCCTTTTTCTGGTGAGTAGAATCCTTTTTCTGGAGAGTAGAATCCTTTAGAATCCTTTTTCTGGTGAGTAGAATCCTTTTTTTGTTGAGTGGAATCCTTTAGAATCCTTTTTCTGGTGAGTGGAATCCTTTAGAATCCTTTTTCTGGTGAGTAGAATCCGTTAGAATCCTTTTTCTGGAGAGTAGAATCCTTTAGAATCCTTTTTCTGGTGAGTGGAATCCTTTAGAATCCTTTTTCTGGAGAGTAGAATCCTTTAGAATCCTTTTTCTGGAGAGTAGAATCCTTTAGAATCCCTTTTCTGGTTAGTGGAATCCTTTTTCTGGTGAGTAGAATCCTTTAGATTCCTTTTTCTGGAGAATAGAATCCTTTTTCTGGTGAGTAGAATCCTTTAGAATCCTTTTTCTGGAGAGTAGAATCCTTTAGAATCCCTTTTCTGGTTAGTGGAATCCTTTTTCTGGTGAGTAGAATCCTTTAGATTCCTTTTTCTGGAGAGTAGAATCCTTTAGAATCCTTTTTCTGGTGAGTAGAAAACTTTTTCTGTTGAGTGGAATCCTTTAGAATCCTTTTTCTGGATAGTAGAATTATTTAGAATCCTTTTTCTGGAGAGTAGAATCCTTTAGAATCCTTTTTCTGTTGAGTGGAATCCTTTTTCTGGTGAGTAGAATCCTTTAGAATCCTTTTTCTGGAGAGTAGAATCCTTTAGAATCCCTTTTCTGGTTAGTGGAATCCTTTTTCTGGTGAGTAGAATCCTTTAGATTCCTTTTTCTGGAGAGTAGAATCCTTTAGAATCCTTTTTCTGGTGAGTAGAAAACTTTTTCTGTTGAGTGGAATCCTTTAGAATCCTTTTTCTGGATAGTAGAATTATTTAGAATCCTTTTTCTGGAGAGTAGAATCCTTTAGAATCCTTTTTCTGTTGAGTGGAATCCTTTAGAATCCTTTTTCTTGAGAGTGGAATCCTTTAGAATCCTTTTTCTGGTGAGTGGAATCCTTTAGAATCCTTTTTCTGGTGAGTAGAATCCTTTTTCTGGTAAGTGGAATCCTTTCGAATCCTTTTTCTGTTGAGTAGAAGCCTTTAGAATAATTTTTCTGGTGAGTAGAATCCTTTTTCTGGTGAGTAGAATCCGTTAGAATCCTTTTTCTGGAGAGTAGAATCCTTTAGAATCCTTTTTCTGGTGAGTAGAATCCTTGAGAATCCTTTTTCTGGTGAGTAGAATCCTTTTTCTGGTGAGTGGAATCCTTTAGAATCCTTTTCTGGTGAGTAGAATCCTTTTTCTGGAGAGTAGAATCCTTTTTCTGGTGAGTGGAATCCTTTAGAATCCTTTTTCTGGTGAGTAGAATCATTTAGATTCCTTATTCTGGAGAGTATAATCCTTTAGAATCCTTTTTCTGGTGAATAGAATACTTTAGAATCCTTTTTCTGGTGAGTAGAATCCTTTTTCTGGAGAGTAGAATCCTTTAGAATCCTTTTTCTGGTGAGTAGAATCCTTTTTTTGTTGAGTGGAATCCTTTAGAATCCTTTTTCTGGTGAGTGGAATCCTTTAGAATCCTTTTTCTGGTGAGTAGAATCCGTTAGAATCCTTTTTCTGGAGAGTAGAATCCTTTAGAATCCTTTTTCTGGTGAGTGGAATCCTTTAGAATCCTTTTTCTGGTGAGTAGAATCCGTTAGAATCCTTTTTCTGGAGAGTAGAATCCTTTAGAATCCTTTTTCTGGTGAGTAGAATCCTTTTTCTGTTGAGTAGAATCCCTTTTCTGTTGAGTAGAATCCTTTAGAATCCTTTTTCTGGAGAGTAGAATCCTTTAGAATCCTTTTTCTGATGAGTTGAATCCTTTAGAATCCTTTTTCTGTTGAGTAGAATCCCTTTTCTGGAGAGTAGAATCCTTAAGAATCCTTTTTCTAGTCAGTAGAATCCTTTAGAATCCTTTTTCTGGTGAGTAGAATCCTTTAGAGTCCCTTTTCTGGTGAGTAGAATCCTTTAGAATCCTTTTTCTGGTGAGTGGAATCCTTTAGAATCCTTTTTCTGATGAGTAGAATCCTTTAGAATCCTTTTTCTGGTGAGTAGAATCCTTTAGAATCCCTTTTCTGGTGAGTAGAATCCTTTAGAATCCTTTTTCTGGTGAGTGGAATCCTTTAGAATCCTTTTTCTGATGAGTAGAATCCTTTAGAATCCGTTTTCTGGAGAGTAGAATCCTTTAGAATCCTTTTTCTGGTAAGTAGAATCCTTTAGAATCCTTTTTCTGATGAGTAGAATCCTTTAGAATCCTTTTCCTGGAGAGTAGAATCCTTTAGAATCCTTTTTCTGGTGAGTAGAATCCGTTAGAATCCTTTTTCTGGAGAGTAGAATCCTTTAGAATCCTTTTTCTGGTGAGTAGAATCCTTTAGAGTCCTTTTTCTGTTGAATGGAATCCTATTTCTGTTGAGTGGAATCCTTTAGAATCCTTTTTCTGGTGAGTATAATCCTTTTTCTAGAGAGTAGAATCCTTTTTCTGGAGAGTAGAATCCTTTTTCTGGTGAGTAGAATTCTTTAGAATCCCTTTTCTGATGAGTAGAATCCTTTAGAATCCTTTTTCTGGTGAGTAGAATCCTTTTTCTGGTGAGTGGAATCCTTTAGAATATTTTTTCTGGTGAGTAGAATCCTTTTTCTGGTGAGTAGAATCCTTTAGAATCCTTTTTCTGGAGAGTAGAATCCTTTATAATCCTTTTTCTGGTGAGTAGAATCCTTTTTCTGGTGAGTAGAATCCTTTTTCTGGTGAGTGGAATCCTTTCGAATCCTTTTTCTGTTGAGTAGAATCCTTTAGAATCCTTTTTCTGGTGAGTATAATCCTTTAGAATCCTTTTTATGGTGAGTAGAATCCTTTTTATGGTGAGTAGAATCCTATTTCTGGTGAGTAGAATCCTTTCTCTGGTAAGTAGAATCCGTTAGAATCCTTTTTCTGGAGAGTAGAATCCTTTAGAATCCTTTTTCTGGTGAGTAGAATCCTTTTTCTGGTGAGTGGAATCCTTTAGAATATTTTTTTCTGGTGAGTAGAATCCTTTTTCTGGTGAGTGGAATCCTTTCGAATCTTTTTTCTGTTGAGTAGAATCCTTTAGAATCCTTTTTCTGGAGAGTAGAATCCTTTAGAATCCTTTTTCTGGTGAGTAGAATCCTTTAGAATCCTTTTTCTGGTGAGTAGAATCCTTTAGAATCATTTTTCTGGAGAGTAGAATCCTTTAGAATCCTTTTTCTGGTCAGTAGAATCCTTTAGAATCCTTTTTCTGGTGAGTAGAATCCTTTAGAATCCTTTTTCTGGTTTGTAGAATCCTTTAGAATCCTTTTTCTGGTGAGTAGAATCCTTTAGAATCCTTTTTCTGGAGAGTAGAATCCTTTTTCTGGAGAGTAGAATCCTTTAGAATCCTTTTTCTGGTCATTAGAATCCTTTAGAATCCTTTTTCTGGTGAGTAGAATCCTTTTTCTGGTTAGTGGAATCCTTTAGAATATTTTTTTCTGGTGAGTAGAATCCTTTTTCTGGTGAGTAGAATCCTTTCGAATCCTTTTTCTGTTGAGTAGAATCCTTTAGAATCCTTTTTCTGTAGAGTAGAATCCTTTAGAATCCTTTTGCTGGTGAGTAGAATCCTTTAGAATCCTTTTTCTGGTGAGTAGAATCCTTTTTCTGGAGAGTAGAATCCTTTAGAATCCTTTTTCTGGTCAGTAGAATCCTTTAGAATCCTTTTTCTGATGAGTAGAATCCTTTAAAATCCTTTTTCTGGTGAGTAGAATCCTTTAGAATCCTTTTTCTGGAGAGTAGAATCCTTTTTCTGGAGAGTAGAATCCTTTAGAATCCTTTTTCTGGTCAGTAGAATCCTTTAGAATCCTTTTTCTGGTGAGTAGAATCCTTTTTCTGGTTAGTGGAATCCTTTAGAATATTTTTTTCTGGTTTGTAGAATCCTTTTTCTGGTGAGTGGAATCCTTTCGAATCCTTTTTCTGTTGAGTAGAATCCTTTAGAATCCTTTTTCTGTAGAGTAGAATCCTTTAGAATCCTTTTTCTGGTGAGTAGAATCCTTTAGAATCCTTTTTCTGGAGAGTAGAATCCTTTGTCTGGAGAGTAGAATCCTTTAGAATCCTTTTTCTGGTCAGTAGAATCCTTTAGAAACCTTTTTCTGGTGAGTAGAATCCTTTTTCTGGTTAGTGGAATCCTTTAGAAATTTTTTTCTGGTGAGTAGAATCCTTTTTCTGGTGAGTGGAATCATTTCGAATCCTTTTTCCTGTTGAGTAGAATCCTTTAGAATCCTTTTTCTGGTGAGTAGAATCCTTTAGAATCCTTTTTCTGGTGAGTGGAATCCTTTCGAATCCTTTTTCTGTTGAGTAGAATCCTTTAGAATCCTTTTTCTGGTGAGTAGAATCCTTTGTATGGTGAGTGGAATCCTTTAGAATCCTTTTTCTGGTGAGTAGAATCCTTTAGAATCCTTTTTCTGGTGAGTAGAATCCTTTAGAATCCTTTTTCTGGAGAGTAGAATCCTTTAGAATCCTTTTTCTGGTCAGTAGAATCCTTTAGAATCCTTTTTCTGATGAGTAGAATCCTTTAGAATCCTTTTTCTGGTGAGTAGAATCCTTTAGAATCCTTTTTCTGGTTTGTAGAATCCTTTAGAATCCTTTTTCTGGTGAGTAGAATCCTTTAGAATCATTTTTCTGGAGAGTAGAATCCTTTTTCTGGAGAGTAGAATCCTTTAGAATCCTTTTTCTGGTCAGTAGAATCCTTTAGAATCCTTTTTCTGGTGAGTAGAATCCTTTTTCTGGTTAGTGGAATCCTTTAGAATATTTGTTCTGGTGAGTAGAATCCTTTTTCTGGTGAGTAGAATCCTTTAGAATCCTTTTTCTGATGAGTAGAATCCTTTAAAATCCTTTTTCTGGAGAGTAGAATCCTTTAGAATCCTTTTTCTGGAGAGTAGAATCCTTTTTCTGGAGAGTAGAATCCTTTAGAATCCTTTTTCTGGTCAGTAGAATCCTTTAGAATCCTTTTTCTGGTGAGTAGAATCCTTTTTCTGGTTAGTGGAATCCTTTAGAATATTTTTTTCTGGTTTGTAGAATCCTTTTTCTGGTGAGTGGAATCCTTTCGAATCCTTTTTCTGTTGAGTAGAATCCTTTAGAATCCTTTTTCTGTAGAGTAGAATCCTTTAGAATCCTTTTTCTGGTGAGTAGAATCCTTTAGAATCCTTTTTCTGGAGAGTAGAATCCTTTTTCTGGAGAGTAGAATCCTTTAGAATCCTTTTTCTGGTCAGTAGAATCCTTTAGAAACCTTTTTCTGGTGAGTAGAATCCTTTTTCTGGTGAGTGGAATCATTTCGAATCCTTTTTCCTGTTGAGTAGAATCCTTTAGAATCCTTTTTCTGTAGAGTAGAATCCTTTAGAATCATTTTTCTGGTGAGTAGAATCCTTTAGAATCATTTTTCTGTTGAGTGGAATCCTTTAGAATCCTTTTTCTGGTGAGTAGAATCCTTTAGAATCCTTTTTCTGGTGAGTAGAATCCTTTAGAATCCTTTTTCTGGTGAGTGGAATCCTTTCGAATCCTTTTTCTGTTGAGTAGAATCCTTTAGAATCCTTTTTCTGGTGAGTAGAATCCTTTTTATGGTGAGTGGAATCCTTTAGAATCCTTTTTCTGGTGAGTAGAATCCTTTAGAATCCTTTTTCTGGTGAGTAGAATCCTTTAGAATCCTTTTTCTGGAGAGTAGAATCCTTTAGAATCCTTTTTCTGGTCAGTAGAATCCTTTAGAATCCTTTTTCTGATGAGTAGAATCCTTTAGAATCCTTTTTCTGGTGAGTAGAATCCTTTAGAATCCTTTTTCTGGTTTGTAGAATCCTTTAGAATCCTTTTTCTGGTGAGTAGAATCCTTTAGAATCCTTTTTCTGGAGAGTAGAATCCTTTTTCTGGAGAGTAGAATCCTTTAGAATCCTTTTTCTGGTCAGTAGAATCCTTTAGAATCCTTTTTCTGGTGAGTAGAATCCTTTTTCTGGTTAGTGGAATCCTTTAGAATATTTTTTCTGGTGAGTAGAATCCTTTTTCTGGTGAGTAGAATCCTTTCGAATCCTTTTTCTGTTGAGTAGAATCCTTTAGAATCCTTTTTCTGTAGAGTAGAATCCTTTAGAATCCTTTTGCTGGTGAGTAGAATCCTTTAGAATCCTTTTTTTGGTGAATTGAATCCTTTAGAATCCTTTTTCTGGTGAGTAGAATCATTTAGAATCCTTTTTCTGGAGAGTAGAATCCTTTAGAATCCTTTTTCTGGTCAGTAGAATCCTTTAGAATCCTTTTTCTGATGAGTAGAATCCTTTAGAATCCTTTTTCTGGTGAGTAGAATCCTTTAGAATCCTTTTTCTGGAGAGTAGAATCCTTTTTCTGGAGAGTAGAATCCTTTAGAATCCTTTTTCTGGTCAGTAGAATCCTTTAGAATCCTTTTTCTGGTGAGTAGAATCCTTTTTCTGGTTAGTGGAATCCTTTAGAATATTTTTTCTGGTTTGTAGAATCCTTTTTCTGGTGAGTGGAATCCTTTCGAATCCTTTTTCTGTTGAGTAGAATCCTTTAGAATCCTTTTTCTGTAGAGTAGAATCCTTTAGAATCCTTTTTCTGGTGAGTAGAATCCTTTAGAATCCTTTTTCTGGAGAGTAGAATCCTTTTTCTGGAGAGTAGAATCCTTTAGAATCCTTTTTCTGGTCAGTAGAATCCTTTAGAAACCTTTTTCTGGTGAGTAGAATCCTTTTTCTGGTTAGTGGAATCCTTTAGAATATTTTTTTCTGGTGAGTAGAATCCTTTTTCTGGTGAGTGGAATCCTTTCGAATCCTTTTTCTGTTGAGTAGAATCCTTTAGAATCCTTTTCCTGTTGAGTAGAATCCTTTAGAATCCTTTTGCTGGTGAGTAGAATCCTTTAGAATCCTTTTTCTGGTGAATTGAATCCTTTAGAATCCTTTTTCTGGAGAGTAGAATCCTTTAGAATCCTTTTTCTGGTCAGTAGAATCCTTTAGAATCCTTTTTCTGATGAGTAGAATCCTTTAGAATCCTTTTTCTGGAGAGTAGAATCCTTTAGAATCCTTTTTCTGGAGAGTAGAATCCTTTTTCTGGAGAGTAGAATCCTTTTTCTGGAGAGTAGAATCCTTTAGAATCCTTTTTCTGGTCAGTAGAATCCTTTAGAAACCTTTTTCTGGTGAGTAGAATCCTTTTTCTGGTTAGTGGAATCCTTTAGAATATTTTTTTCTGGTGAGTAGAATCCTTTTTCTGGTGAGTGGAATCCTTTCAAATCCTTTTTCCTGTTGAGTAGAAATCCTTTAGAATCCTTTTTCTGTAGAGTAGAATCCTTTAGAATCCTTTTTCTGGTGAGTAGAATCCTTTAGAATCCTTTTTCTGGTGAGTAGAATCCTTTAGAATCATTTTCCTGTTGAGTAGAATCCTTTAGAATCCTTTTTCTGTAGAGTAGAATCCTTTAGAATCCTTTTTCTGGTGAGTAGAATCCTTTAGAATCCTTTTTCTGGTGAATTGAATCCTTTAGAATCCTTTTTCTGGTGAGTGGAATCCTTTAGAATCCTTTTTCTGGTGAGTAGAATCCTTTAGAATCCTTTTTCTGGTGAGTGGAATCCTTTCGAATCCTTTTTCTGTTGAGTAGAATCCTTTAGAATCCTTTTTCTGGTGAGTAGAATCCTTTAGAATCCTTTTTATGGTGAGTGGAATCCTTTAGAATCCTTTTTCTGGTGAGTAGAATCCTTTAGAATCCTTTTTCTGGTGACTAGAATCCTTTAGAATCCTTTTTCTGGTCAGTAGAATCCTTTAGAATCCTTTTTCTGATGAGTAGAATCCTTTAGAATCCTTTTTCTGGTGAGTAGAATCCTTTAGAATCCTTTTTCTGGTTTGTAGAATCCTTTAGAATCCTTTTTCTGGTCAGTAGAATCCTTTAGAATCCTTTTGCTGGTGAGTAGAATCCTTTAGAATCCTTTTTCTGGAGAGTAGAATCCTTTTTCTGGAGAGTAGAATCCTTTAGAATCCTTTTTCTGGTGAGTAGAATCCTTTTTCTGGTTAGTGGAATCCTTTAGAATATTTTTTTCTGGTGAGTAGAATCCTTTTTCTGGTGAGTAGAATCCTTTCGAATCCTTTTTCTGTTGAGTAGAATCCTTTAGAATCCTTTTTCTGGTCAGTAGAATCCTTTAGAATCCTTTTTCTGATGAGTAGAATCCTTTAGAATCCTTTTTCTGGTGAGTAGAATCCTTTAGAATCCTTTTTCTGGTGAGTAGAATCCTTTTTCTGGTGAGTAGAATCCTTTAGAATCCTTTTTCTGGTGAGTAGAATCATTTAGAATCCTGTTTCTGGAGAGTAGAATCCTTTAGAATCCTTTTTCTGGTCAGTAGAATCCTTTAGAATCCTTTTTCTGATGAGTAGAATCCTTTAGCATCCTTTTTCTGGTGAGTAGAATGCTTTAGAATCCTTTTTCTGGAGAGTAGAATCCTTTTTCTGGAGAGTAGAATCCTTTAGAATCCTTTTTCTGGTCAGTAGAATCCTTTAGAATCCTTTTTCTGGTGAGTAGAATCCTTTTTCTGGTTAGTGGAATCCTTTAGAATATTTTTTTCTGGTTTGTAGAATCCTTTTTCTGGTGAGTGGAATCCTTTCGAATCCTTTTTCTGTTGAGTAGAATCCTTTAGAATCCTTTTTCTGTAGAGTAGAATCCTTTAGAATCCTTTTTCTGGTGAGTGGAATCCTTTAGAATCCTTTTTCTGGTGAATTGAATCCTTTAGAATCCTTTTTCTGGTGAGTAGAATCCTTTAGAATCCTTTTTCTGGTGAGTGGAATCCTTTCGAATCCTTTTTCTGTTGAGTAGAATCCTTTAGAATCCTTTTTCTGGTGAGTAGAATCCTTTTTCTGTTGAGTAGAATCCTTTAGAATCCTTTTTCTGGTGAGTAGAATCCTTTTTCTGGTGAGTAGAATCCTTTAGAATCCTTTTTCTGGTGAGTTGAATCCTTTAGAATCCTTTTTCTGGTGAGTAGAATCCTTTAGAATCCTTTTTCTGGTGAGCAGAATCCTTTTTCTGGTGAGTAGAATCCCTTTTTCTGGTGAGTAGAATCCTTTAGAATCCTTTTTCTGGAGAGTAGAATCCTTTTTCTGGAGAGTAGAATCCTTTAGAATCCTTTTTCTGGTCAGTAGAATCCTTTAGAATCCTTTTTCTGGTGAGTAGAATCCTTTTTCTGGTTAGTGGAATCCTTTAGAATATTTTTTCTGGTGAGTAGAATCCTTTTTCTGGTGAGTAGAATCCTTTCGAATCCTTTTTCTGTTGAGTAGAATCCTTTAGAATCCTTTTTCTGTAGAGTAGAATCCTTTAGAATCCTTTTGCTGGTGAGTAGAATCCTTTAGAATCCTTTTTCTGGTGAATTGAATCCTTTAGAATCCTTTTTCTGGTGAGTAGAATCCTTTAGAATCCTTTTTCTGGAGAGTAGAATCCTTTTTCTGGAGAGTAGAATCCTTTAGAATCCTTTTTCTGGTCAGTAGAATCCTTTAGAAACCTTTTTCTGGTGAGTAGAATCCTTTTTCTGGTTAGTGGAATCCTTTAGAATATTTTTTTCTGGTGAGTAGAATCCTTTTTCTGGTGAGTGGAATCCTTTCGAATCCTTTTTCTGTTGAGTAGAATCCTTTAGAATCCTTTTTCTGTTGAGTAGAATCCTTTAGAATCCTTTTGCTGGTGAGTAGAATCCTTTAGAATCCTTTTTCTGGTGAATTGAATCCTTTAGAATCCTTTTTCTGGAGAGTAGAATCCTTTAGAATCCTTTTTCTGGTCAGTAGAATCCTTTAGAATCCTTTTTCTGATGAGTAGAATCCTTTAGAATCCTTTTTCTGGTGAGTAGAATCCTTTAGAATCCTTTTTCTGGAGAGTAGAATCCTTTTTCTGGAGAGTAGAATCCTTTAGAATCCTTTTTCTGGTCAGTAGAATCCTTTAGAATCCTTTTTCTGGTGAGTAGAATCCTTTTTCTGGTTAGTGGAATCCTTTAGAATATTTTTTTCTGGTTTGTAGAATCCTTTTTCTGGTGAGTGGAATCCTTTCGAATCCTTTTTCTGTTGAGTAGAATCCTTTAGAATCCTTTTTTTGTAGAGTAGAATCCTTTAGAATCCTTTTTCTGGTGAGTAGAATCCTTTAGAATCCTTTTTCTGGAGAGTAGAATCCTTTTTCTGGAGAGTAGAATCCTTTAGAATCCTTTTTCTGGTCAGTAGAATCCTTTAGAAACCTTTTTCTGGTGAGTAGAATCCTTTTTCTGGTTAGTGGAATCCTTTAGAATATTTTTTTCTGGTGAGTAGAATCCTTTTTCTGGTGAGTGGAATCCTTTCAAATCCTTTTTCCTGTTGAGTAGAATCCTTTAGAATCCTTTTTCTGTAGAGTAGAATCCTTTAGAATCCTTTTTCTGGTGAGTAGAATCCTTTAGAATCATTTTTCTGTTGAGTGGAATCCTTTACAATCCTTTTTCTGGTGAATTGAATCCTTTAGAATCCTTTTTCTGGTGAGTGGAATCCTTTAGAATCCTTTTTCTGGTGAGTAGAATCCTTTAGAATCCTTTTTCTGGTGAGTGGAATCCTTTCGAATCCTTTTTCTGTTGAGTAGAATCCTTTAGAATCCTTTTTCTGGTGAGTAGAATCCTTTTTCTGGTGAGTAGAATCCTTTAGAATCCTTTTTATGGTGAGTGGAATCCTTTAGAATCCTTTTTCTGGTGAGTAGAATCCTTTAGAATCCTTTTTCTGGTGAGTAGAATCCTTTAGAATCCTTTTTCTGGTCAGTAGAATCCTTTAGAATCCTTTTTCTGATGAGTAGAATCCTTTAGAATCCTTTTTCTGGTGAGTAGAATCCTTTAGAATCCTTTTTCTGGTTTGTAGAATCCTTTAGAATCCTTTTGCTGGTGAGTAGAATCCTTTAGAATCCTTTTTCTGGAGAGTAGAATCCTTTTTCTGGTTAGTGGAATCCTTTAGAATATTTTTTTCTGGTGAGTAGAATCCTTTTTCTGGTGAGTAGAATCCTTTCGAATCCTTTTTCTGTTGAGTAGAATCCTTTAGAATCCTTTTTCTGTAGAGTAGAATCCTTTAGAATCCTTTTGCTGGTGAGTAGAATCATTTAGAATCCTTTTTCTGGAGAGTAGAATCCTTTAGAATCCTTTTTCTGGTCAGTAGAATCCTTTAGAATCCTTTTTCTGATGAGTAGAATCCTTTAGAATCCTTTTTCTGGTGAGTAGAATCCTTTAGAATCCTTTTTCTGGTGAATTGAATCCTTTAGAATCCTTTTTCTGGTGAGTAGAATCCTTTAGAATCCTTTTTCTGGTGAGTAGAATCATTTAGAATCCTTTTTCTGGAGAGTAGAATCCTTTAGAATCCTTTTTCTGGTCAGTAGAATCCTTTAGAATCCTTTTTCTGATGAGTAGAATCCTTTAGCATCCTTTTTCTGGTGAGTAGAATGCTTTAGAATCCTTTTTCTGGAGAGTAGAATCCTTTTTCTGGAGAGTAGAATCCTTTAGAATCCTTTTTCTGGTGAGTAGAATCCTTTTTCTGGTTAGTGGAATCCTTTAGAATATTTTTTTCTGGTTTGTAGAATCCTTTTTCTGGTGAGTGGAATCCTTTCGAATCCTTTTTCTGTTGAGTAGAATCCTTTAGAATCCTTTTTCTGTAGAGTAGAATCCTTTAGAATCCTTTTTCTGGTGAGTGGAATCCTTTAGAATCCTTTTTCTGGTGAATTGAATCCTTTAGAATCCTTTTTCTGGTGAGTAGAATCCTTTAGAATCCTTTTTCTGGTGAGTGGAATCCTTTCGAATCCTTTTTCTGTTGAGTAGAATCCTTTAGAATCCTTTTTCTGGTGAGTAGAATCCTTTTTCTGTTGAGTAGAATCCTTTAGAATCATTTTTCTGGTGAGTAGAATCCTTTTTCTGGTGAGTAGAATCCTTTAGAATCCTTTTTCTGGTGAGTTGAATCCTTTAGAATCCTTTTTCTGGTGAGTAGAATCCTTTAGAATCCTTTTTCTGGTGAGCAGAATCCTTTTTCTGGTGAGTAGAATCCCTTTTTCTGGTGAGTAGAATCCTTTAGAATCCTTTTTCTGGTGAGTAGAATCCTTTTTCTGGTGAGTAGAATCCTTTTCTGGTGAGTAGAATCCCTTTTCTGGTGAGTAGAATCCGTTAGAATCCTTTTTCTGGAGAGTAGAATCCTTTAGAATCCTTTTTCTGGTGAGTAGAATCCTTTAGAGTCCTTTTTCTGTTGAATGGAATCCTTTTTCTGTTGAGTGGAATCCTTTAGAATCCTTTTTCTGGTGAGTATAATCCTTTTTCTAGAGAGTAGAATCCTTTTTCTGGTGAGTAGAATCCTTTAGAATCCTTTTTCTGGTGAGTGGAATCCTTTAGAATATTTTTTTCTGGTGATTAGAATCCTTTTTCTGGTGAGTGGAATCCTTTAGAATAATTTTTCTGGTGAGTAGAATCCTTTTTCTGGTGAGTATAATCCTTTAGAATCCTTTTTATGGTGAGTAGAATCCTTTTTCTGGTGAGTAGAATCCGTTAGAATCCTTTTTCTGGAGAGTAGAATCCTTTAGAATCCTTTTTCTGGTGAGTAGAATCCTTTAGAATCCTTTTTCTGGAGAGTAGAATCCTTTAGAATCCTTTTTCTGGTGAGTAGAATCCTTTAGAATCCTTTTTCTGGAGAGTAGAATCCTTTTTCTGGAGAGTAGAATCCTTTAGAATCCTTTTTCTGGTCAGTAGAATCCTTTAGAATCCTTTTTCTGGTGAGTAGAATCCTTTTTCTGGTGAGTGGAATCCTTTAAAATATTTTTTTCTGGTGAGTAGAATCCTTTTTCTGGTGAGTGCAATCCTTTTGAATCCTTTTTCTGTTGAGTAGAATCCTTTAGAATCCTTTTTCTGGTGAGTAGAATCATTTTTCTAGTGAGTAGAATCCTTTAGAATCCGTTTTATGGTGAGTAGAATCCCTTTTCTGTTGAGTAGAATCCTTTAGAATCCTTTTTCTGGTGAGTAGAATCCGTTAGAATCCTTTTTCTGGAGAGTAGAATCCTTTCGTATCCTTTTTCTGGTGAGTAGAATCCTTTTTCTGGTGAGTAGAATCCTTTTTCTGGTGAGTAGAATCCTTTAGAATCCTTTTTCTGGAGAGTAGAATCCTTTTTCTGGTGAGTAGAATCCGTTAGAATCCTTTTTCTGGTCAGTAGAATCCTTTAGAAACCTTTTTCTGGTGAGTAGAATCCTTTTTCTGGTTAGTGGAATCCTTTAGAATATTTTTTTCTGGTGAGTAGAATCCTTTTTCTGGTGAGTGGAATCCTTTCGAATCCTTTTTCCTGTTGAGTAGAATCCTTTAGAATCCTTTTTCTGTGGAGTAGAATCCTTTAGAATCCTTTTTCTGGTGAGTAGAATCCTTTAGAATCATTTTTCTGTTGAGTGGAATCCTTTAGAATCCTTTTTCTGGTGAGTAGAATCCTTTAGAATCCTTTTTCTGGTGAGTAGAATCCTTTAGAATCCTTTTTCTGGTGAGTGGAATCCTTTCGAATCCTTTTTCTGTTGAGTAGAATCCTTTAGAATCCTTTTTCTGGTGAGTAGAATCCTTTTTATGGTGAGTGGAATCCTTTGGAATCCTTTTTCTGGTGAGTAGAATCCTTTAGAATCCTTTTTCTGGTGAGTAGAATCCTTTAGAATCCTTTTTCTGGAGAGTAGAATCCTTTAGAATCCTTTTTCTGGTCAGTAGAATCCTTTAGAATCCTTTTTCTGATGAGTAGAATCCTTTTTCTGGTTTGTAGAATCCTTTAGAATCCTTTTTCTGGTGAGTAGAATCCTTTAGAATCCTTTTTCTGTTGAGTAGAATCCTTTAGAATCCTTTTTCTGTAGAGTAGAATCCTTTAGAATCCTTTTGCTGGTGAGTAGAATCCTTTAGAATCCTTTTTCTGGTGAATTGAATCCTTTAGAATCCTTTTTCTGGTGAGTAGAATCCTTTAGAATCCTTTTTCTGGTGAGTAGAATCATTTAGAATCCTTTTTCTGGAGAGTAGAATCCTTTAGAATCCTTTTTCTGGTCAGTAGAATCCTTTAGAATCCTTTTTCTGATGAGTAGAATCCTTTAGAATCCTTTTTCTGGTGAGTAGAATCCTTTAGAATCCTTTTTCTGGAGAGTAGAATCCTTTTTCTGGAGAGTAGAATCCTTTAGAATCCTTTTTCTGGTCAGTAGAATCCTTTAGAATCCTTTTTCTGGTGAGTAGAATCCTTTTTCTGGTTAGTGGAATCCTTTAGAATATTTTTTTCTGGTTTGTAGAATCCTTTTTCTGGTGAGTGGAATCCTTTCGAATCATTTTTCTGTTGAGTAGAATCCTTTAGAATCCTTTTTCTGTAGAGTAGAATCCTTTAGAATCCTTTTTCTGGTGAGTATAATCCTTTAGAATCCTTTTTCTGGAGAGTAGAATCCTTTTTCTGGTTAGTGGAATCCTTTAGAATATTTTTTTCTGGTGAGTAGAATCCTTTTTCTGGTGAGTGGAATCCTTTCGAATCCTTTTTCTGTTGAGTAGAATCCTTTAGAATCCTTTTTCTGTAGAGTAGAATCCTTTAGAATCCTTTTTCTGGAGAGTAGAATCCTTTTTCTGGTTAGTGGAATCCTTTAGAATATTTTTTTCTGGTGAGTAGAATCCTTTTTCTGGTGAGTAGAATCCTTTCGAATCCTTTTTCTGTTGAGTAGAATCCTTTAGAATCCTTTTTCTGTAGAGTAGAATCCTTTAGAATCCTTTTGCTGGTGAGTACAATCATTTAGAATCCTTTTTCTGGAGAGTAGAATCCTTTAGAATCCTTTTTCTGGTCAGTAGAATCCTTTAGAATCCTTTTTCTGGAGAGTAGAATCCTTTAGAATCCTTTTTGTGGTGAGTAGAATCCTTTTTCTGGTGAGTAGAATCCCTTTTTCTGGTGAGTAGAATCCCTTTTCTGGTGAGTAGAATCCGTTAGAATCCTTTTTCTGGAGAGTAGAATCCTTTAGAATCCTTTTTCTGGTGAGTAGAATCCTTTAGAGTCCTTTTTCTGTTGAATGGAATCCTTTTTCTGTTGAGTGGAATCCTTTAGAATCCTTTTTCTGGTGAGTATAATCCTTTTTCTAGAGAGTAGAATCCTTTTTCTGGTGAGTAGAATCCTTTAGAATCCTTTTTCTGGTGAGTGGAATCCTTTAGAATATTTTTTTCTGGTGATTAGAATCCTTTTTCTGGTGAGTGGAATCCTTTAGAATAATTTTTCTGGTGAGTAGAATCCTTTTTCTGGTGAGTATAATCCTTTAGAATCCTTTTTATGGTGAGTAGAATCCTTTAGAATCCTTTTTCTGGAGAGTAGAATCCGTTAGAATCCTTTTTCTGGAGAGTAGAATCCTTTAGAATCCTTTTTCTGGTGAGTAGAATCCTTTAGAATCCTTTTTCTGGAGAGTAGAATCCTTTAGAATCCTTTTTCTGGTGAGTAGAATCCTTTAGAATCCTTTTTCTGGAGAGTAGAATCCTTTTTCTGGAGAGTAGAATCCTTTAGAATCCTTTTTCTGGTCAGTAGAATCCTTTAGAATCCTTTTTCTGGTGAGTAGAATCCTTTAGAATCCTTTTTCTGTAGAGTAGAATCCTTTCGAATCCTTTTTCTGTTGAGTAGAATCCTTTAGAATCCTTTTTCTGTAGAGTAGAATCCTTTAGAATCCTTTTTCTGGTGAGTGGAATCCTTTAGAATCCTTTTTCTGGTGAATTGAATCCTTTAGAATCCTTTTTCTGGTGAGTAGAATCCTTTAGAATCCTTTTTCTGGTGAGTGGAATCCTTTCGAATCCTTTTTCTGTTGAGTAGAATCCTTTAGAATCCTTTTTCTGGTGAGTAGAATCCTTTTTCAGGTGAGTAGAATCCTTTAGAATCCTTTTTCTGGTGAGTTGAATCCTTTAGAATCCTTTTTCTGGTGAGTAGAATCCTTTAGAATCCTTTTTCTGGTGAGCAGAATCCTTTTTCTGGTGAGTAGAATCCCTTTTTCTGGTGAGTAGAATCCTTTAGAATCCTTTTTCTGGTGAGTAGAATCCTTTTTCTGGTGAGTAGAATCCCTTTTCTGGTGAGTAGAATCCCTTTTCTGGTGAGTAGAATCCGTTAGAATCCTTTTTCTGGAGAGTAGAATCCTTTAGAATCCTTTTTCTGGTGAGTAGAATCCTTTAGAGTCCTTTTTCTGTTGAATGGAATCCTTTTTCTGTTGAGTGGAATCCTTTAGAATCCTTTTTCTGGTGAGTATAATCCTTTTTCTAGAGAGTAGAATCCTTTTTCTGGTGAGTAGAATCCTTTAGAATCCTTTTTCTGGTGAGTGGAATCCTTTAGAATATTTTTTTCTGGTGATTAGAATCCTTTTTCTGGTGAGTGGAATCCTTTAGAATAATTTTTCTGGTGAGTAGAATCCTTTTTCTGGTGAGTATAATCCTTTAGAATCCTTTTTATGGTGAGTAGAATCCTTTTTCTGGTGAGTAGAATCCGTTAGAATCCTTTTTCTGGAGAGTAGAATCCTTTAGAATCCTTTTTCTGGTGAGTAGAATCCTTTAGAATCCTTTTTCTGGAGAGTAGAATCCTTTAGAATCCTTTTTCTGGTGAGTAGAATCCTTTAGAATCCTTTTTCTGGAGAGTAGAATCCTTTAGAATCCTTTTTCTGGTGAGTAGAATCCTTTTTCTGGAGAGTAGAATCCTTTTTCTGGAGAGTAGAATCCTTTAGAATCCTTTTTCTGGTCAGTAGAATCCTTTAGAATCCTTTTTCTGGTGAGTAGAATCCTTTTTCTGGTGAGTGGAATCCTTTAGAATATTTTTTTCTGGTGAGTAGAATCCTTTTTCCGGTGAGTGCAATCCTTTTGAATCCTTTTCCTGTTGAGTAGAATCCTTTAGAATCCTTTTTCTGGTGAGTAGAATCATTTTTCTGGTGAGTAGAATCCTTTAGAATCCTTTTTATGGTGAGTAGAATCCTTTTTCTGGTGAGTAGAATCCCTTTTCTGTTGAGTAGAATCCTTTAGAATCCTTTTTCTGGTGAGTAGAATCCTTTTTCTGGTGAGTAGAATCCGTTAGAATCCTTTTTCTGGAGAGTAGAATCCTTTTTCTGGTGAGTGGAATCCTTTAGAATATTTTTTTCTGGTGAGTAGAATCCTTTTTCTGGTGAGTGGAATCCTTTCGAATGCTTTTTCTGTTGAGTAGAATCCTTTAGAATCCTTTTTCTGGTGAGTAGAATCCTTTTTCTGGTGAGTAGAATCCTTTTTCTGGTTAGTAGAATCCTTTAGAATCCTTTTTCTGGTGAGTAGAATCCTTTTTCTGGTGAGTAGAATCCTTTAGAATCCTTTTTCTGGAGAGTAGAATCCTTTTTCTGGTGAGTAGAATCCGTTAGAATCCTTTTTCTGGAGAGTAGAATCCTTTAGAATCCTTTTTCTGGTGAGTAGAATCCTTTTTCTGGTGAGTAGAATCCGTTAGAATCCTTTTTCTGGCGAGTAGAATCCTTTAGAATCATTTTTCTGGTGAGTGGAATCCTTTCGAATCCTTTTTCTGTTGAGTAGAATCCTTTAGAATCCTTTTTCTGTAGAGTAGAATTCTTTAGAATCCTTTTTCTGTAGAGTAGAATCCTTTAGAATCCTTTTTCTGGAGAGTAGAATCCTTTAGAATCCTTTTTCTGGTGAGTAGAATCCTTTTTCTGGTGAGTAGAATCCGTTAGAATCCTTTTTCTGGAGAGTAGAATCCTTTAGAATCATTTTTCTGGTGAGTGGAATCCTTTCGAATCCTTTTTCTGGTGAGTAGAATCCTTTAGAATCCTTTTTCTGGTAGAGTAGAATCCTTTAGAATCCTTTTTCTGTAGAGTAGAATCTTTAGAATCCTTTTTCTGGAGAGTAGAATCCTTTAGAATCCTTTTTCTGGTGAGTAGAATCCTTTTTCTGGTGAGTAGAATCCGTTAGAATCCTTTTTCTGGAGAGTAGAATCCTTTAGAATCCTTTTTCTGGTGAGTAGAATCCTTTGAATCCTTTTTCTGGTGAGTGAATCCTTTAGAATCCTTTTTCTGGTGAGTAGAATCCTTTTTCTGGTGAGTAGAATCCTTTAGAATCCTTTTTCTGGTGAGTAGAATCCTTTAGAATCCTTTTTCTGGTGAGTAGAATCCTTTAGAATCCTTTTTCTGGTGAGTAGAATCCTTTAGAATCCTTTTTCTGGTGAGTAGAATCCTTTAGAATCCTTTTTCTGGTGAGTAGAATCCTTTAGAATCCTTTTTCTGGTGAGTAGAATCCTTTTTCTGGTGAGTAGAATCCTTTAGAATCCTTTTTCTGGTGAGTAGAATCCTTTTTCTGGTGAGTGGAATCCTTTAGAATCCTTTTTCTGGTGAGTAGAATCCTTTAGAATCCTTTTTCTGGTGAGTAGAATCCTTTAGAATCCTTTTTCTGGTGAGTAGAATCCTTTAGAATCCTTTTTCTGGTGAGTAGAATCCTTTAGAATCCTTTTTCTGGTGAGTAGAATCCTTTTTCTGGTGAGTAGAATCCTTTTTCTGGTGAGTAGAATCCTTTAGAATCCTTTTTCTGGTGAGTAGAATCCTTTAGAATCCTTTTTCTGGTGAGTAGAATCCTTTAGAATCCTTTTTCTGGTGAGTAGAATCCTTTTTCTGGTGAGTAGAATCCTTTAGAATCCTTTTTCTGGTGAGTAGAATCCTTTAGAATCCTTTTTCTGGTGAGTAGATCTTTAGAATCCTTTTTCTGGTGAGTGAATCCTTTAGAATCCTTTTTCTGGTGAGTAGAATCCTTTAGAATCCTTTTTCTGGTGAGTAGAATCCTTTAGAATCCTTTTTCTGGTGAGTAGAATCCTTTTTCTGGTGAGTAGAATCCTTTAGAATCCTTTTTCTGATGAGTAGAATCTTTAGAATCCTTTTTCTGGTGAGTAGAATCCTTTAGAATCCTTTTTCTGGAGAGTAGAATCTTTTAGAATCCTTTTTCTGGTGAGTAGAATCCTTTAGAATCCGTTTTCTGGTGAGTAGAATCCTTTAGAATCCTTTTTCTGGTGAGTAGAATCCTTTTTCTGGTGAGTAGAATCCTTTAGAATCCTTTTTCTGGTGAGTAGAATCCTTTAGAATCCTTTTTCTGGAGAGTAGAATCTTTTAGAATCCTTTTTCTGGTGAGTAGAATCCTTTAGAATCCTTTTTCTGGTGAGTGAATCCTTTCGAATCCTTTTTCTGGTGAGTAGAAGCCTTTAGAATCATTGTTTCTGGTGAGTAGAATCCTTTTTCTGGTGAGTGTAATCCTTTCGAATCCTTTTTCTGGTGAGTAGAATCCTTTAGAATCCTTTTTCTGGAGAGTAGAATCCTTTAGAATCCTTTTTCTGGTGAGTAGAATCCTTTAGAATCCTTTTTCTGGTGAGTAGAATCCTTTAGAATCATTTTTCTGGTGAGTGGAATCCTTTAGAATCCTTTTTCTGGTGAATTGAATCCTTTAGAATCCTTTTTCTGGTGAGTGGAATCCTTTAGAATCCTTTTTCTGGTGAGTAGAATCCTTTAGAATCCTTTTTCTGGTGAGTGGAATCCTTTCGAATCCTTTTTCTGGTGAGTAGAATCCTTTAGAATCCTTTTTCTGGTGAGTAGAATCCTTTTTCTGGTGAGTAGAATCGTTTAGAATCCTTTTTATGGTGAGTGGAATCCTTTAGAATCCTTTTTCTGGTGAGTAGAATCCTTTAGAATCCTTTTTCTGGTGAGTAGAATCCTTTAGAATCCTTTTTCTGGTCAGTAGAATCCTTTAGAATCCTTTTTCTGATGAGTAGAATCATTTAGAATCCTTTTTCTGGTGAGTAGAATCCTTTAGAATCCTTTTTCTGGTTTGTAGAATCCTTTAGAATCCTTTTTCTGGTGAGTAGAATCCTTTAGAATCCTTTTTCTGGAGAGTAGAATCCTTTTTCTGGAGAGTAGAATCCTTTAGAATCCTTTTTCTGGTTAGTGGAATCCTTTAGAATATTTTTTTCTGGTGAGTAGAATCCTTTTTCTGGTGAGTAGAATCCTTTCGAATCCTTTTTCTGTTGAGTAGAATCCTTTAGAATCCTTTTTCTGTAGAGTAGAATCCTTTAGAATCCTTTTTGCTGGTGAGTAGAATCATTTAGAATCCTTTTTCTGGAGAGTAGAATCCTTTAGAATCCTTTTTCTGGTCAGTAGAATCCTTTAGAATCCTTTTTCTGATGAGTAGAATCCTTTAGAATCCTTTTTCTGGTGAGTAGAATCCTTTAGAATCCTTTTTCTGGTCAGTAGAATCCTTTAGAATCCTTTTTCTGATGAGTAGAATCCTTTAGAATCCTTTTTCTGGTGAGTAGAATCCTTTAGAATCCTTTTTCTGGAGAGTAGAATCCTTTTTCTGGAGAGTAGAATCCTTTAGAATCCTTTTTCTGGTCAGTAGAATCCTTTAGAATCCTTTTTCTGGTGAGTAGAATCCTTTTTCTGGTTCGTGGAATCCTTTAGAATATTTTTTTCTGGTTTGTAGAATCCTTTTTCTGGTGAGTGGAATCCTTTCGAATCCTTTTTCTGGTGAATTGAATCCTTTAGAATCCTTTTTCTGGTGAGTAGAATCCTTTAGAATCCTTTTTCTGGTGAGTGGAATCCTTTCGAATCCTTTTTCTGTTGAGTAGAATCCTTTAGAATCCTTTTTCTGGTGAGTAGAATCCTTTTTCAGGTGAGTAGAATCCTTTAGAATCCTTTTTCTGGTGAGTTGAATCCTTTAGAATCCTTTTTCTGGTGAGTAGAATCCTTTAGAATCCTTTTTCTGGTGAGCAGAATCCTTTTTCTGGTGAGTAGAATCCCTTTTTCTGGTGAGTAGAATCCTTTAGAATCCTTTTTCTGGTGAGTAGAATCCTTTTTCTGGTGAGTAGAATCCCTTTTTCTGGTGAGTAGAATCCGTTAGAATCCTTTTTCTGGAGAGTAGAATCCTTTAGAATCCTTTTTCTGGTGAGTAGAATCCTTTAGAGTCCTTTTTCTGTTGAATGGAATCCTTTTTCTGTGAGTGGAATCCTTTAGAATCCTTTTTCTGGTGAGTATAATCCTTTTTCTAGAGAGTAGAATCCTTTTTCTGGTGAGTAGAATCCTTTAGAATCCTTTTTCTGGTGAGTGGAATCCTTTAGAATATTTTTTTCTGGTGATTAGAATCCTTTTTCTGGTGAGTGGAATCCTTTAGAATAATTTTTCTGGTGAGTATAATCCTTTTTCTGGTGAGTAGAATCCTTTAGAATCCTTTTTATGGTGAGTAGAATCCTTTTTCTGGTGAGTAGAATCCGTTTAGAATCCTTTTTCTGGAGAGTAGAATCCTTTAGAATCCTTTTTCTGGTGAGTAGAATCCTTTAGAATCCTTTTTCTGGAGAGTAGAATCCTTTAGAATCCTTTTTTTGGTGAGTAGAACCCTTTAGAATCCTTTTTCTGGAGAGTAGAATCCTTTAGAATCCTTTTTCTGGAGAGTAGAATCCTTTAGAATCCTTTTTCTGGTGAGTAGAATCCTTTTTCTGGTGAGTAGAATCCTTTAGAATCATTTTGCTGGTGAGTAGAATCCTTTTTCTGGTGAGTGGAATCCTTTAGAATATTTTTTTCTAGTGAGTAGAATCCTTTTTCTGGTGAGTGGAATCCTTTCGAATCCTTTTTCTGTTGAGTAGAATCCTTTAGAATCCTTTTTCTGGTGAGTAGAATCCTTTTTCTGGTGAGTAGAATCCTTTTTCTGGTGAGTAGAATCCTTTAGAATCCTTTTTCTGGTGAGTAGAATCCTTTTTCTGGTGAGTAGAATCCTTTTTCTGGTGAGTAGAATCCTTTAGAATCCTTTTTCTGGAGAGTAGAATCCTTTTTCTGGTGAGTAGAATCCTTTAGAATCATTTTGCTGGTGAGTAGAATCCTTTTTCTGGTGAGTGGAATCCTTTAGAATCCTTTTTCTGGTGAGTAGAATCCTTTAGAATCCTTTTTCTGGTGAGTAGAATCCTTTAGAATCCTTTTTCTGGTGAGTAGAATACTTTTTCTGGTGAGTAGAATCCTTTAGAATCCTTTTTCTGGTGAGTAGAATCCTTTTTCTGGTGAGTAGAATCCTTTAGAATCCTTTTTTCTGGTGAGTAGAATCCTTTTTCTGGTGAGTGGAATCCTTTAGAATCCTTTTTCTGGTGAGTAGAATCCTTTAGAATCCTTTTTCTGGTGAGTAGAATCCTTTTTCTGGTGAGTAGAATCCTTTTTCTGGTGAGTAGAATCCGTTAGAATCCTTTTTCTGGAGAGTAGAATCCTTTAGAATCCTTTTTCTGGTGAGTAGAATCCTTTTTCTGGTGAGTAGAATCCGTTAGAATCCTTTTTCTGGAGAGTAGAATCCTTTAGAATCATTTTTCTGGTGAGTGGAATCCTTTAGAATCCTTTTTCTGGTGAGTAGAATCCTTTAGAATCCTTTTTCTGTAGAGTAGAATCTTTAGAATCCTTTTTCTGGTAGAGTAGAATCCTTTAGAATCCTTTTTCTGGAGAGTAGAATCCTTTAGAATCCTTTTTCTGGTGAGTAGAATCCTTTTTCTGGTGAGTAGAATCCGTTTAGAATCCTTTTTCTGGAGAGTAGAATCCTTTAGAATCATTTTTCTGGTGAGTAGAATCCTTTAGAATCCTTTTTCTGGTGAGTAGAATCCTTTAGAATCCTTTTTCTGGTGAGTAGAATCCTTTAGAATCCTTTTTCTGGAGAGTAGAATCCTTTTTCTGGAGAGTAGAATCCTTTAGAATCCTTTTTCTGGTGAGTAGAATCCTTTTTCTGGTCAGTAGAATCCTTTATCTGGTTAGTGGAATCCTTTAGAATACTTTTTTCTGGTGAGTAGAATCCTTTTTCTGGTGAGTGGAATCCTTTAGAATCCTTTTTCTGGTGAGTAGAATCCTTTAGAATCCTTTTTCTGGTAGAGTGGAATCCTTTAGAATCCTTTTTCTGGTGAGTGGAATCCTTTAGAATCCTTTTTCTGGTGAGTAGAATCCTTTTTCTGGTGAGTGGAATCCTTTCGAATCCTTTTTCTGGTGAGTAGAATCCTTTAGAATCCTTTTTCTGGTGAGTAGAATCCTTTTTCTGGTGAGTAGAATCCTTTAGAATCCTTTTTCTGGTGAGTAGAATCCTTTAGAATCCTTTTTCTGGTGAGTAGAATCCTTTAGAATCCTTTTTCTGGTGAGTAGAATCCTTTAGAATCTTTTTCTGGAGAGTAGAATCCTTTTTCTGGTGAGTAGAATCCGTTAGAATCCTTTTTCTGGAGAGTAGAATCCTTTTTCTGTGAGTAGAATCCTTTTTCTGGGTGAGTAGAATCTTTGAGAATCCTTTTTCTGGTGAGTGGAATCCTTTAGAATCTTTTTCTGGTGAGTAGAATCCTTTAGAATCCTTTTTCTGGTGAGTAGAATCCTTTAGAATCCTTTTTCTGGAGAGTAGAATCTTTAGAATCCTTTTTCTGGTGAGTAGAATCCTTTAGAATCCTTTTTCTGGTGAGTAGAATCTTTTAGAATCCTTTTTCTGGTGAGTAGAATCCTTTAGAATCCTTTTTCTGGAGAGTAGAATCCTTTAGAATCCTTTTTCTGGTGAGTAGAATCCTTTAGAATCCGTTTTTCTGGTGAGTAGAATCCTTTAGAATCCTTTTTCTGGTGAGTAGAATCCTTTTTCTGGTGAGTAGAATCCTTTAGAATCCTTTTTCTGGTGAGTAGAATCCTTTAGAATCCTTTTTCTGGAGAGTAGAATCCTTTAGAATCCTTTTTCTGGTGAGTAGAATCCTTTAGAATCCTTTTTCTGGTGAGTGAATCCTTTAGAATCCTTTTTCTGGTGAGTAGAATCCTTTAGAATCCTTTTTCTGGTGAGTAGAATCCTTTTTCTGGTGAGTAGAATCCTTTAGAATCCTTTTTCTGGTGAGTAGAATCCTTTAGAATCCTTTTTCTGGTGAGTAGAATCCTTTAGAATCCTTTTTCTGGTGAGTAGAATCCTTTAGAATCCTTTTTCTGGTGAGTAGAATCCTTTAGAATCCTTTTTCTGGTGAGTAGAATCCTTTAGAATCCTTTTTCTGGTGAGTAGAATCCTTTAGAATCCTTTTTCTGGTGAGTAGAATCCTTTAGAATCCTTTTTCTGGTGAGTAGAATCCTTTAGAATCCTTTTTCTGGTGAGTGGAATCCTTTAGAATCCTTTTTCTGGTGAGTAGAATCCTTTAGAATCCTTTTTCTGGTGAGTAGAATCCTTTTTCTGGTGAGTAGAATCCTTTAGAATCCTTTTTCTGGTGAGTAGAATCCTTTAGAATCCTTTTTCTGGTGAGTAGAATCCTTTAGAATCCTTTTTCTGGTGAGTAGAATCCTTTAGAATCCTTTTTCTGGTGAGTAGAATCCTTTAGAATCCTTTTTCTGATGAGTAGAATCCTTTAGAATCCTTTTTCTGGTGAGTAGAATCCTTTAGAATCCTTTTTCTGGTGAGTAGAATCCTTTAGAATCCTTTTTCTGGTGAGTAGAATCCTTTAGAATCCTTTTTCTGGAGAGTAGAATCCTTTAGAATCCTTTTTTGGTGAGTAGAATCCTTTTTCTGGTGAGTGAATCCTTTAGAATCTTTTTCTGGTGAGTAGAATCCTTTTTCTGGTGAGTAGAATCCTTTAGAATCCTTTTTCTGTTGAGTAGAATCCTTTAGAATCCTTTTTCTGGTAGAGTAGAATCCTTTAGAATCCTTTTTCTGGTGAGTAGAATCCTTTAGAATCCTTTTTCTGGAGAGTAGAATCCTTTAGAATCCTTTTTCTGGTGAGTAGAATCCTTTCGAATCCTTTTTCTGGTGAGTAGAATCCTTTAGAATCCTTTTTCTGGTGAGTAGAATCCTTTTTCTGGTGAGTAGAATCCTTTAGAATCCTTTTTCTGGTGAGTAGAATCCTTTAGAATCCTTTTTCTGGTGAGTAGAATCCTTTAGAATCCTTTTTCTGGTGAGTAGAATCCTTTAGAATCCTTTTTCTGGTGAGTAGAATCCTTTAGAATCCTTTTTCTGGTGAGTGGAATCCTTTAGAATCTTTTTCTGGTTTGTAGAATCCTTTTTCTGGTGAGTGGAATCCTTTAGAATCCTTTTTCTGGTGAGTAGAATCCTTTAGAATCCTTTTTCTGGTGAGTAGAATCCTTTAGAATCCTTTTTCTGGTGAGTGAATCCTTTAGAATCCTTTTTCTGGTGAGTAGAATCCTTTAGAATCCTTTTTCTGGTGAGTGGAATCCTTTAGAATCCTTTTTCTGGTGAGTAGAATCCTTTAGAATCCTTTTTCTGGTGAGTAGAATCCTTTTTCTGGTGAGTAGAATCCTTTAGAATCCTTTTTCTGGTGAGTAGAATCCTTTAGAATCCTTTTTCTGGTGAGTAGAATCCTTTAGAATCCTTTTTCTGGTGAGTAGAATCCTTTTTCTGGGAGTAGAATCCTTTTTCTGGTGAGTAGAATCCTTTTTTCTGGTGAGTAGAATCCTTTAGAATCCTTTTTCTGGTGAGTAGAATCCTTTAGAATCCTTTTTCTGGAGAGTAGAATCCTTTAGAATCCTTTTTCTGGTGAGTAGAATCCTTTAGAATCCTTTTTCTGGTGAGTGGAATCCTTTAGAATCCTTTTTCTGGTGAGTAGAATCCTTTTTCTGGTGAGTAGAATCCTTTAGAATCCTTTTTCTGGTGAGTAGAATCCTTTTTCTGTGAGTAGAATCCTTTGAATCCTTTTTCTGGTGAGTAGAATCCTTTTTCTGGTGAGTAGAATCCTTTAGAATCCTTTTTCTGGTGAGTAGAATCCTTTTTCTGGTGAGTAGAATCCGTTAGAATCCTTTTTCTGGTGAGTAGAATCCTTTAGAATCCTTTTTCTGGTGAGTAGAATCCTTTAGAATCCTTTTTCTGGTGAGTAGAATCCTTTAGAATCCTTTTTTGGTGAGTAGAATCCTTTTTCTGGTGAGTAGAATCCTTTAGAATCCTTTTTCTGGTGAGTAGAATCCTTTAGAATCCTTTTTCTGGTGAGTAGAATCCTTTAGAATCCTTTTTCTGGTGAGTAGAATCCTTTAGAATCCTTTTTCTGGTGAGTTGAATCCTTTAGAATCCTTTTTCTGGTGAGTAGAATCCTTTAGAATCCTTTTTCTGGTGAGTAGAATCCTTTTTCTGGTGAGTAGAATCCCTTTTTCTGGTGAGTAGAATCCTTTAGAATCCTTTTTCTGGTGAGTAGAATCCTTTAGAATCCTTTTTCTGGTGAGTAGAATCCGTTTAGAATCCTTTTTCTGGAGAGTGGAATCCTTTAGAATCCTTTTTCTGGAGAGTAGAATCCTTTTCGAATCCTTTTTCTGGAGAGTAGAATCCTTTAGAATCCTTTTTCTGGTGAGTGGAATCCTTTAGAATCCTTTTTCTGGTGAGTAGAATCCTTTTTCTGGTGAGTGGAATCCTTTAGAATCCTTTTTCTGGTGAGTAGAATCCTTTAGAATCCTTTTTCTGGTGAGTAGAATCCTTTAGAATCCTTTTTCTGGTGAGTAGAATCCTTTAGAATCCTTTTTCTGGTGAGTAGAATCCTTTTTCTGGTGAGTGGAATCCTTTAGAATCCTTTTTCTGGTGAGTAGAATCCTTTTTCTGGTGAGTAGAATCCGTTAGAATCCTTTTTCTGGAGAGTAGAATCCTTTAGAATCCTTTTTTCTGGTGAGTAGAATCCTTTAGAATCCTTTTTCTGGTGAGTAGAATCCTTTTTCTGGTGAGTAGAATCCTTTTTTCTGGTGAGTAGAATCCTTTTTCTGGTGAGTAGAATCCTTTAGAATCTTTTTCTGGTGAGTAGAATCCTTTAGAATCCTTTTTCTGGAGAGTAGAATCCTTTTTCTGGAGAGTAGAATCCTTTTTCTGGTGAGTAGAATCCTTTTTCTGGTGAGTAGAATCCTTTAGAATCCTTTTTCTGGTGAGTAGAATCCTTTAGAATCCTTTTTCTGGTGAGTAGAATCCTTTTTCTGGTGAGTAGAATCCTTTAGAATCCTTTTTCTGTGAGTAGAATCCTTTTTCTGGTGAGTAGAATCCTTTAGAATCCTTTTTCTGGAGAGTAGAATCCTTTTTCTGGGAGTAAATCCTTTTTCTGGTGAGTAGAATCCTTTAGAATCCTTTTTCTGGTGAGTAGAATCCTTTAGAATCCTTTTTCTGGTGAGTAGAATCCTTTAGAATCCTTTTTCTGGTGAGTAGAATCCTTTTCTGGAGAGTAGAATCCTTTTTCTGGTGAGTGGAATCCTTTAGAATCTTTTTCTGGTGAGTAGAATCCGTTTAGAATCCTTTTTCTGGAGAGTAGAATCCTTTAGAATCCTTTTTCTGGAGAGTAGAATCCTTTTTCTGGTGAGTAGAATCCTTTAGAATCCTTTTTCTGGTGAGTAGAATCCTTTAGAATCCTTTTTCTGGAGAGTAGAATCCTTTAGAATCCTTTTTCTGGAGAGTAGAATCCTTTAGAATCCTTTTTCTGGTGAGTGGAATCCTTTAGAATCCTTTTTCTGGTGAGTAGAATCCTTTTTCTGGTGAGTAGAATCCTTTAGAATCCTTTTTCTGGTGAGTAGAATCCTTTTTCTGGTGAGTAGAATCTTTAGAATCCTTTTTCTGGTGAGTAGAATCCTTTTTCTGGAGAGTAGAATCCTTTAGAATCCTTTTTCTGGTGAGTAGAATCCTTTTTCTGGTGAGTAGAATCCTTTAGAATCCTTTTTCTGGTGAGTAGAATCCTTTTTCTGGTGAGTAGAATCCTTTAGAATCCTTTTTCTGGTGAGTAGAATCCTTTTTCTGGTGAGTAGAATCCGTTAGAATCCTTTTTCTGGTGAGTAGAATCCTTTAGAATCCTTTTTCTGGTGAGTAGAATCCTTTAGAATCCTTTTTCTGGTGAGTAGAATCCTTTAGAATCCTTTTTTGGTGAGTAGAATCCTTTTTCTGGTGAGTAGAATCCTTTAGAATCCTTTTTCTGGTGAGTAGAATCCTTTAGAATCCTTTTTCTGGTGAGTAGAATCCTTTAGAATCCTTTTTCTGGTGAGTGGAATCCTTTAGAATCCTTTTTCTGGTGAGTAGAATCCTTTAGAATCCTTTTTCTGGTGAGTAGAATCCTTTAGAATCCTTTTTCTGGTGAGTAGAATCCTTTTTCTGGTGAGTAGAATCCTTTTTCTGGTGAGTAGAATCCGTTTAGAATCCTTTTTCTGGAGAGTAGAATCCTTTAGAATCCTTTTCTGGTGAGTAGAATCCGTTAGATCCTTTTTCTGGTGAGTAGAATCCTTTAGAATCCTTTTTCTGGAGAGTAGAATCCTTTAGAATCCTTTTTCTGGAGAGTAGAATCCTTTAGAATCCTTTTTCTGGTGAGTAGAATCCTTTAGAATCCTTTTTCTGGTGAGTAGAATCCTTTTTCTGGTGAGTGGAATCCTTTAGAATCCTTTTTCTGGTGAGTTGAATCCTTTAGAATCCTTTTTCTGGTGAGTAGAATCCTTTAGAATCCTTTTTCTGGTGAGTAGAATCCTTTAGAATCCTTTTTCTGGTGAGTAGAATCCTTTTTCTGGTGAGTGGAATCCTTTAGAATCCTTTTTCTGGTGAGTAGAATCCTTTTTCTGGTGAGTAGAATCCTTTAGAATCCTTTTTCTGGAGAGTAGAATCCTTTAGAATCCTTTTTTCTGGTGAGTAGAATCCTTTAGAATCCTTTTTCTGGTGAGTAGAATCCTTTAGAATCCTTTTTCTGGTGAGTAGAATCCTTTTTCTGGTGAGTGGAATCCTTTTTCTGTTGAGTGGAATCCTTTAGAATCCTTTTTCTGGTGAGTAGAATCCTTTTTCTGGTGAGTAGAATCCTTTAGAATCCTTTTTCTGGTGAGTAGAATCCTTTTTCTGGAGAGTAGAATCCTTTAGAATCCTTTTTCTGGAGAGTAGAATCCTTTTTCTGTGAGTAGAATCCTTTAGAATCATTTTTCTGGAGAGTAGAATCCTTTTTCTGGAGAGTAGAATCCTTTTTCTGGTGAGTAGAATCCTTTTTCTGGTGAGTAGAATCCTTTAGAATCCTTTTTCTGGTGAGTAGAATCCTTTAGAATCGTTTTTCTGGTGAGTAGAATCCTTTTTCTGGAGAGTAGAATCCTTTAGAATCCTTTTTCTGGTGAGTAGAATCCTTTAGAGTCCTTTTTCTGGAGAGTGGAATCCTTTAGAATCCTTTTTCTGGTGAGTAGAATCCTTTAGAATCCTTTTTCTGGAGAGTAGAATCCTTTAGAATCCTTTTTCTGGTGAGTAGAATCCTTTAGAATCCTTTTTCTGGTGAGTGGAATCCTTTAGAATCCTTTTTCTGGTGAGTAGAATCCTTTTTCTGGTGAGTGAATCCTTTAGAATCCTTTTTATGGTGAGTTGAATCCTTTAGAATCCTTTTTCTGGTGAGTAGAATCCTTTAGAATCCTTTTTCTGGTGAGTAGAATCCTTTAGAATCCTTTTTCTGGTGAGTGGAATCCTTTTTCTGTTGAGTGGAATCCTTTAGAATCCTTTTTCTGGTGAGTAGAATCCTTTTTCTGGTGAGTAGAATCCTTTAGAATCCTTTTTCTGGAGAGTAGAATCCTTTAGAATCCTTTTTTCTGGTGAGTAGAATCCTTTAGAATCCTTTTTCTGGTGAGTAGAATCCTTTAGAATCCTTTTTCTGGTGAGTAGAATCCTTTTTCTGGTGAGTAGAATCCTTT
>JAULUE010000009.1:165288-201502 GCA_036324585.1 Champsocephalus esox
CTGGTGAGTAGAATCCTTTAGAATCCCTTTTCTGGTGAGTAGAATCCTTTTTCTGGAGAGTAGAATCCTTTAGAATCCTTTTTCTGGTGAGTAGAATCCTTTAGAATCATTTTTCTGGTGAGTAGAGTCCTTTTTCTGGTGAGTGGAATCCTTTAGAATCCTTTTTCTGTTGAGTAGAATCCTTTAGAATCATTTTTCTGGTGAGTAGAATCCTTTAGAGTCCTTTTTCTGGTGAGTAGAATCCTTTAGAATCCTTTTTCTGGTGAGTGGAATCCTTTAGAATCCTTTTTCTGTTGAGTAGAATCCTTTTTCTGGTGAGTGGAATCCTTTAGAGTCCTTTTTCTGGTGAGTAGAATCCTTTAGAATCCTTTTTCTGGTGAGTAGAGTCCTTTTTCTGGTGAGTGGAATCCTTTAGAATCCTTTTTCTGTTGAGTGGAATCCTTTAGAATCCTTTTTCTGGTGAGTGGAATCCTTTAGAATCCTTTTTCTAGCGAGTAGAATTCTTTAGAATCCTTTTTCTGGTGAGTGGAATCCTTTAGAATCCTTTTTCTGGCGAGTAGAATCCTTTAGAATCCTTTTTCTGGTGAGTAGAATCCTTTAGAATCCCTTTTCTAGCGAGTAGAATCCTTTTTCTGGTGAGTGCAATCCTTTAGAATCCTTTTTCTGGTGAGTAGAATCCTTTAGAATCCCTTTTCTAGCGAGTAGAATCCTTTAGAATCCCTTTTCTGGTGAGTAGAATCCTTTTTCTGGAGAGTAGAATCCTTTAGAATCCTTTTTCTGGTGAGTAGAATCCTTTAGAATCCTTTTTCTGGTGAGTAGAGTCCTTTTTCTGGTGAGTGGAATCCTTTAGAATCCTTTTTCTGTTGAGTGGAATCCTTTAGAATCCTTTTTCTGGTGAGTGGAATCCTTTAGAATCATTTTTCTGGTGAGTAGAATCCTTTAGAGTCCTTTTTCTGGTGAGTAGAATCCTTTAGAATCCTTTTTCTGTTGAGTAGAATCCTTTTTCTGGTGAGTGGAATCCTTTAGAGTCCTTTTTCTGGTGAGTAGAATCCTTTAGAATCCTTTTTCTGGTGAGTAGAGTCCTTTTTCTGGTGAGTGGAATCCTTTAGAATCCTTTTTCTGTTGAGTGGAATCCTTTAGAATCCTTTTTCTGGTGAGTGGAATCCTTTAGAATCCTTTTTCTGGTGAGTGGAATCCTTTAGAATCCTTTTTCTAGCGAGTAGAATCCTTTAGAATCCTTTTTCTGGTGAGTGGAATCCTTTAGAATCCTTTTTCTGGCGAGTAGAATCCTTTAGAATCCTTTTTCTGGTGAGTAGAATCCTTTAGAGTCCTTTTTCTGGTGAGTAGAATCCTTTAGAATCCTTTTTCTGGTGAGTAGAATCCTTTTTCTGGAGAGTAGAATCCTTTAGATTCCCTTTTCTGGTGAGTATAATCCTTTAGAATCCTTTTTCTGTTGAGTGGAATCCTTCAGAATCCTTTTTCTGGTGAGTAGAATCCTTTAGAATCCTTTTTCTGGTGAGTATAATCCTTTAGAATCCTTTTTCTGGTGAGTGGAATCCTTTAGAATCCTTTTTCTGGTGAGTAGAATCCTTTTTCTGGAGAGTAGAATCCTTTAGAGTCCTTTTGCTGGTGAGTAGAATCCTTTAGAATCCTTTTTCTGGTGAGTAGAATCCTTTTTCTGGAGAGTAGAATCCTTTAGAGTCCTTTTGCTGGTGAGTAGAATCCTTTAGAGTCCTTTTTCTGGTGAGTAGAATCCTTTAGAATCCTTTTTCTGGTGAGTGGAATCCTTTAGAATCTTTTTTCTGGGGAGTAGAATCCTTTTTCTGGTGATTGGAATCCTTTAGAATCCTTTTTCTGTTGAGTGGAATCCTTTAGAATCTTTTTTCTGGGGAGTAGAATCCTTTAGAATCCTTTTTCTGGTGAGTGGAATCCTTTAGAGTCTTTTTTCTGGTGAGTAGAATCCTTTTTCTGGTGATTGGAATCCTTTAGAATCCTTTTTCTGTTGAGTGGAATCCTTTAGAATCCTTTTTCTGGTGAGTGGAATCCTTTAGAATCTTTTTTCTGGTGAGTAGAATCCTTTAGAATCTTTTTTCTGGTGAGTAGAATCCTTTTTCTGGAGAGTGGAATCCTTTAGAATCCTTTTTCTGGTGAGTAGAATCCTTTTTCTGGAGAGTGGAATCCTTTAGAATCTTTTTTCTGGGGAGTAGAATCCTTTTTCTGGTGAGTAGAATCCTTTTTCTGTTGAGTGGAATCCTTTAGAATCCTTTTTCTGGTGAGTGGAATCCTTTAGAATCCTTTTTCTGGTGAGTAGAATCCTTTTTCTGTTGAGTGGAATCCTTTAGAATCCTTTTTCTGGTGAGTGGAATCCTTTAGAATCCTTTTTCTGGTGAGTAGAATCCTTTAGAATCCTTTTTCTGGTGAATAGAATCCTTTAGAATCCTTTTTCTGGTGAGTAGAATCCTTTAGAATCTTTTTTCTGGTGAGTAGAATCCTTTTTCTGGAGAGTGGAATCCTTTAGAATCCTTTTTCTGGTGAGTGGAATCCTTTAGAATCTTTTTTCTTGCGAGTAGAATCCTTTTTCTGGTGATTGGAATCCTTTAGAATTCTTTTTCTGTTGAGTGGAATCCTTTAGAATCCTTTTTCTGGTGAGTGGAATCCTTTAGAATCTTTTTTCTGGGGAGTATAATCCTTTAGAATCCTTTTTCTGGTGAGTGGAATCCTTTAGAATCTTTTTTCTGGGGAGTATAATCCTTTAGAATCCTTTTTCTGGTGAGTGGAATCCTTTAGAATCCTTTTTCTGGTGAGTAGAATCCTTTGGAATCCTTTTTCTGGTGAGTAGAATCCTTTAGAATCCTTTTTCTGGTGAGTAGAATCCTTTAGAATCCTTTTTCTGGTGAGTAGAATCCTTTGGAATCCTTTTTCTGGTGAGTAGAATCCTTTAGAATCCTTTTTCTGGTGAGTAGAATCCTTTTTCTGGTGAGTAGAATCCTTTAGAATCCTTTTCTGGTGAGTGGAATCCTTTAGAATCCTTTAGAATCCTTTTTCTGTTGAGTGGAATCCTTTAGAATCCTTTTTCTGGTGAGTAGAATCCTTTTTCTGGTGAGTAGAATCCTTTAGAATCCTTTTTCTGGTGAGTAGAATCCTTTAGAATCCTTTAGAATCCTTTTTCTGTTGAGTGGAATCCTTTAGAATCCTTTTTCTGGTGAGTAGAATCCTTTTTCTGGTGAGTGGAATCCTTTAGAATCCTTTTTCTGGAGAGTAGAATCCTTTAGAATCATTTTTCTGGTGAGTGGAATCCTTTAGAATCCTTTTTCTGTTGAGTGGAATCCTTTAGAATCCTTTTTCTGGTGAGTGGAATCCTTTTTCTGTTGAATGGAATCCTTTAGAATCATTTTTCTGGTGAGTGGAATCCTTTAGAATCCTTTTTCTGGTGAGTAGAATCCTTTAGAATCCTTTTTCTGGTGAGTAGAATCCTTTTTCTGTTGAGTGGAATCCTTTAGAATCATTTTTCTGGAGAGTAGAATCCTTTTTCTGGAGAGTGGAATCCTTTAGAATCCTTTTTCTGGTGAGTGGAATCCTTTAGAATCCTTTTTCTGGTGAGTAGAATCCTTTAGAGTCCTTTTTCTGGAGAGTAGAATCCTTTAGAATCCTTTTTCTGGTGAGTAGAATCCTTTAGAATCCTTTTTCTGGTGAGTGGAATCCGTTAGTCCTTTTTCTGGTGAGTGGAATCCTTTAGAATCCTTTTTCTGGTGAGTAGAATCCTTTTTCTGGTGAGTAGAATCCTTTTTCTGGTGAGTGGAATCCATTAGAATCCTTTTTCTGGTGAGTAGAATCCTTTAGAATCCTTTTTCTGGTGAGTAGAATCCTTTTTCTGGTGAGTAGAATCCTTTTTCTGGTGAGTGGAATCCTTTAGAATCCTTTTTCTGGTGAGTAGAATCCTTTAGAATCATTTTTCTGGTGAGTAGAATCCTTTAGAATCCTTTTTCTGGTGAGTAGAATCCTTTTTCTGGTGAGTAGAATCCTTTAGAATCCTTTTTCTGGTGAGTAGAATCCTTTTTCTGGTAAGTAGAATCCTTTAGAATCCTTTTTCTGGAGAGTAGAATCCTTTTTCTGGAGAGTAGAATCCTTTTTTTTGTGAGTAGAATCCTTTTTCTTGTGAGTAGAATCCTTTAGAATCCTTTTTCTGTTGAGTGGAATCCTTTAGAATCCTTTTTCTGGTGAGTAGAATCCTTTTTCTGGTGAGTAGAATCCTTTAGAATCCTTTTTCTGGTGAGTAGAATCCTTTAGAATCCTTTTTCTGTTGAGTGGAATCCTTTAGAATCCTTTTTCTGGTGAGTAGAATCCTTTTGAATCCTTTTTCTGGTGAGTAGAATCCTTTAGAGTCCCTTTTTCTGGTGAGTAGAATCCTTTAGAATCCTTTTTCTGGTGAGTGGAATCCTTTAGAATCCTTTTTCTGGTGAGTAGAATCCTTTTTCTGGTGAGTGGAATCCTTTAGAGTCCTTTTTCTGGTGAGTAGAATCCTTTAGATTCCCTTTTCTGGTGAGTATAATCCTTTAGAATCCTTTTTCTGGTGAGTGGAATCCTTTAGAATCCTTTTTCTGTTGAGTGGAATCCTTTAGAATCCTTTTTCTGGAGAGTAGAATCCTTTAGAATCCTTTTTCTGGTGAGTGGAATCCTTTAGAGTCCTTTTTCTGGTGAGTAGAATCCTTTTTCTGGTGAGTGGAATCCTTTAGAATCCTTTTTCTGTTGAGTTGAATCCTTTAGAATCCTTTTTCTGGTGAGTAGAATCCTTTTTCTGGTGAGTAGAATCCTTTAGATTCTCTTTTCTGGTGAGTAGAATCCTTTAGAATAATTTTTCTGGTGAGTAGAATCCTTTAGAGTCCCTTTTCTGTTGAGTGGAATCCTTTAGAATCCTTTTTCTGGTGAGTAGAATCCTTTAGAATCCTTTTTCTGGTGAGTGGAATCCTTTAGAGTCCTTTTTCTGGTGAGTAGAATCCTTTTTCTGGTGAGTGGAATCCTTTAGAATCCTTTTTCTGTTGAGTTGAATCCTTTAGAATCCTTTTTCTGGTGAGTAGAATCCTTTAGAATCCTTTTTCTGGTGAGTAGAATCCTTTAGAATCCTTTTTCTGGTGAGTTGAATCCTTTTTCTGGTGAGTTGAATCCTTTAGAATCCTTTTTCTGGTGAGTGGAATCCTTTAGAATCTTTTTTCTGGGGAGTAGAATCCTTTAGAATCCTTTTTCTGGTGAGTAGAATCCTTTAGAATCCTTTTTCTGGTGAGTTGAATCCTTTTTCTGGTGAGTTGAATCCTTTAGAATCCTTTTTCTGGTGAGTGGAATCCTTTAGAATCTTTTTTCTGGAGAGTAGAATCCTTTAGAATCATTTTTCTGGTGAGTAGAATCCTTTAGAATCCTTTTTCTGGTGAGTGGAATCCTTTAGAATCCTTTTTCTGGTGTGTAGAATCCTTTTTCTGGAGAGTAGAATCCTTTAGATTCCCTTTTCTGGTGAGTGGAATCCTTTAGAATCCTTTTTCTGGTGAGTAGAATCCTTTAGAATAATTTTTCTGGTGAGTAGAATCCTTTAGAATCCTTTTTCTGGTGAGTGGAATCCTTTAGAGTCCTTTTTCTGGTGAGTAGAATCCTTTTTCTGGTGAGTGGAATCCTTTAGAATCCTTTTTCTGTTGAGTTGAATCCTTTAGAATCCTTTTTCTGGTGAGTAGAATCCTTTAGAATCCTTTTTCTGGTGAGTAGAATCCTTTAGAATCCTTTTTCTGGTGAGTTGAATCCTTTAGAATCCTTTTTCTGGTGAGTAGAATCCTTTAGAATCCTTTTTCTGGTGAGTAGAATCCTTTTTCTGGTGAGTAGAATCCTTTTTCTGGTGATTGGAATCCTTTAGAATCCTTTTTCTGTTGAGTGGAATCCTTTAGAATCCTTTTTCTGGTGAGTGGAATCCTTTAGAATCTTTTTTCTGGGGAGTAGAATCCTTTAGAATCCTTTTTCTGGTGAGTGGAATCCTTTAGACTCCTTTTTCTGGTGAGTAGAATCCTTTTTCTGGTGAGTGGAATCCTTTAGAATCCTTTTTCTGGTGAGTGGAATCCTTTAGAATCTTTTTTCTGGGGAGTAGAATCATTTAGAATCCTTTTTCTGGTGAATAGAATCCTTTAGAATCCTTTTTCTGGTGAGTGGAATCCTTTTTCTGGAGAGTGGAATCCTTTAGAATCCTTTTTCTGGTGAGTAGACTCCTTTAGAATCCTTTTTCTTGTGAGTAGAATCCTTTTTCTGGAGAGTGGAATCCTTTATAATCCTTTTTCTGGTGAGTAGAATCCTTTAGAGTCCTTTTTCTGGAGAGTAGAATCCTTTTTCTGGGGAGTAGAATCCTTTAGAATCCTTTTTCTGGTGAGTGGAATCCTTTAGAGTCCTTTTTCTGGTGAGTAGAATCCTTTTTCTGGTGAGTGGAATCCTTTAGAATCCTTTTTCTGGTGAGTGGAATCCTTTAGAATCTTTTTTCTGGGGAGTAGAATCATTTAGAATCCTTTTTCTGGTGAATAGAATCCTTTAGAATCCTTTTTCTGGTGAGTGGAATCCTTTAGAATCCTTTTTCTGGTGAGTAGAATCCTTTAGAATCTTTTTTCTGGTGAGTAGAATCCTTTTTCTGGAGAGTGGAATCCTTTAGAATCCTTTTTCTGGTGAGTAGACTCCTTTAGAATCCTTTTTCTTGTGAGTAGAATCCTTTTTCTGGAGAGTGGAATCCTTTATAATCCTTTTTCTGGTGAGTAGAATCCTTTAGAGTCCTTTTTCTGGAGAGTAGAATCCTTTTTCTGGAGAGTGGAATCCTTTATAATCCTTTTTCTGGTGAGTAGAATCCTTTAGAATCCTTTTTCTGGTGAGTGGAATCCTTTAGAATCCTTTTTCTGGTGAGTAGAATCCTTTAGAGTCCTTTTTCTGGTGAGTAGAATCCTTTAGAATCCTTTTTCTGGTGAGTGGAATCCTTTAGAGTCCTTTTTCTGGTGAGTGGAATCCTTTAGAATCCTTTTTCTGGTGAGTAGAATCCTTTTTCTGGAGAGTGGAATCCTTTAGAATCCTTTTTCTGGTGAGTGGAATCCTTTAGAATCCTTTTTCTGGTGAGTAGAATCCTTTAGAATCTTTTTTCTGGTGAGTAGAATCCTTTTTCTGGAGAGTGGAATCCTTTAGAATCCTTTTCCTGGTGAGTGGAATCCTTTAGAATCCTTTTTCTGGTGAGTAGAATCCTTTTTCTGGAGAGTGGAATCCTTTAGAATCCTTTTTCTGGTGAGTGGAATCCTTTAGAATCCTTTTTCTGGTGAGTAGAATCCTTTAGAATCATTTTTCTGGTGAGTAGAATCCTTTAGAATCCTTTTTCTGGTGAGTAGAATCCTTTTTCTGGTGAGTAGAATCCTTTAGAATCCTTTTTCTGGTGAGTAGAATCCTTTTTCTGGTAAGTAGAATCCTTTAGAATCCTTTTTCTGGTGAGTAGAATCCTTTAGAATCATTTTTCTGGTGAGTAGAATCCTTTTTCTGGTGAGTAGAATCCGTTAGAATCCTTTTTCTGGTGAGTAGAATCCTTTTTCTGGTGAGAAGAATCCTTTAGAATCCTTTTTCTGGTGAGTAGAATCCTTTAGAATCATTTTTCTGGTGAGTAGAATCCTTTTTCTGGTGAGTAGAATCCTTTAGAATCCTTTTTCTGGAGACTAGAATCCTTTTTCTGGTGAGTAGAATCCCTTAGAATCCTTTTTTTTTGTGAGTAGAATCCTTTTTCTTGTGAGTAGAATCCTTTAGAATCCTTTTTCTGTTGAGTGGAATCCTTTAGAATCCTTTTTCTGGTGAGTAGAATCCTTTTTCTGGTGAGTAGAATCATTTTTCTGGTGAGTAGAATCCTTTAGAATCCTTTTTCTGGTGAGTGGAATCCTTTAGAATCCTTTTTCTGTTGAGTGGAATCCTTTAGAATCCTTTTTCTGGTGAGTAGAATCCTTTTGAATCCTTTTTCTGGTGAGTAGAATCCTTTAGAGTCCTTTTTCTGGTGAGTAGAATCCTTTAGAATCCTTTTTCTGGTGAGTGGAATCCTTTAGAATCCTTTTTCTGGTGAGTAGAATCCTTTAGAGTCCTTTTTCTGGTGAGTAGAATCCTTTAGAATCCTTTTTCTGGAGAGTGGAATCCTTTAGAGCCCTTTTTCTGGTGAGTAGAATCCTTTAGATTCCCTTTTCTGGTGAGTATAATCCTTTAGAATCCTTTTTCTGGTGAGTGGAATCCTTTAGAATCCTTTTTCTGTTGAGTGGAATCCTTTAGAATCCTTTTTCTGGAGAGTAGAATCCTTTAGAATCATTTTTCTGGTGAGTAGAATCCTTTTTCTGGAGAGTAGAATCCTTTAGAGTCCTTTTGCTGGTGAGTAGAATCCTTTAGAATCCTTTTTCTGGTGAGTAGAATCCTTTTTCTGGTGAGTAGAATCCTTTAGAATCCTTTTTCTGGTGAGTAGCATCCTTTAGAATCCTTTTTCTGGAGAGTAGAATCCTTTAGAATCCTTTTTCTGGTGAGTAGAATCCTTTTTCTGGATAGTAGAATCCTTTAGAGTCATTTTTCTGTTGAGTAGCATCCTTTAGAATCCTTTTTCTGGAGAGTAGAATCCTTTAGAATCCTTTTTCTGGTGAGTAGAATCCTTTTTCTGGAGAGTAGAATCCTTTAGAATCCCTTTTCTGGTGAGTGGAATCCTTTAGAATCCTTTTTCTGGTGAGTAGAATCCTTTAGAATCCTTTTTCTGGAGAGTAGAATCCTTTAGAATAATTTTTCTGGTGAGTAGAATCCTTTAGAGTCCCTTTTCTGTTGAGTGGAATCCTTTAGAATCCTTTTTCTGGTGAGTAGAATCCTTTAGAATCCTTTTTCTGGAGAGTAGAATCCTTTAGAATCCTTTTTCTGGTGAGTGGAATCCTTTAGAGTCCTTTTTCTGGTGAGTAGAATCCTTTTTCTTGTGAGTGGAATCCTTTTTCTGGTGATTGGAATCCTTTAGAATCCTTTTTCTGTTGAGTGGAATCCTTTAGAATCCTTTTTCTGGTGAGTGGAATCCTTTAGAATCTTTTTTCTGGGGAGTAGAATCCTTTAGAATCCTTTTTCTGGTGAGTGGAATCCTTTAGAGTCCTTTTTCTGGTGAGTAGAATCCTTTTTCTGGTGATTGGAATCCTTTAGAATCCTTTTTCTGTTGAGTGGAATCCTTTAGAATCCTTTTTCTGGAGAGTGGAATCCTTTAGAATCCTTTTTCTGGGGAGTATAATCCTTTAGAATCCTTTTTCTGGTGAGTAGAATCCTTTAGAATCCTTTTTCTGGTGAGTAGAATCCTTTTTCTGGTGAGTAGAATCCTTTAGAATCCTTTTTCTGGTGAGTAGAATCCTTTTTCTGGTAAGTAGAATCCTTTAGAATCCTTTTTCTGGTGAGTAGAATCCTTTAGAATCATTTTTCTGGTGAGTAGAATCCTTTTTCTGGTGAGTAGAATCCGTTAGAATCCTTTTTCTGGTGAGTAGAATCCTTTTTCTGGTGAGAAGAATCCTTTAGAATCCTTTTTCTGGTGAGTAGAATCCTTTAGAATCATTTTTCTGGTGAGTAGAATCCTTTTTCTGGTGAGTAGAATCCGTTAGAATCCTTTTTCTGGAGACTAGAATCCTTTTTCTGGTGAGTAGAATCCCTTAGAATCCTTTTTTTTTGTGAGTAGAATCCTTTTTCTTGTGAGTAGAATCCTTTAGAATCCTTTTTCTGTTGAGTGGAATCCTTTAGAATCCTTTTTCTGGTGAGTAGAATCCTTTTTCTGGTGAGTGGAATCCTTTAGAGTCCTTTTTCTGGTGAGTAGAATCCTTTAGATTCCCTTTTCTGGTGAGTATAATCCTTTAGAGTCCTTTTTCTGGTGAGTAGAATCCTTTAGAGTCATTTTTCTGGTGAGTAGAATCCTTTAGAATCCTTTTTCTGGTGAGTGGAATCCTTTAGAATCCTTTTTCTGTTGAGTGGAATCCTTTAGAATCCTTTTTCTGGAGAGTAGAATCCTTTTTCTGGAGAGTAGAATCCTTTAGAGTCCTTTTGCTGGTGAGTAGAATCCTTTAGAATCCTTTTTCTGGAGAGTAGAATCCTTTAGAATCATTTTTCTGGAGAGTAGAATCCTTTTTCTGGTGAGTAGAATCCTTTAGATTCCCTTTTTCTGGTGAGTAGAATCCTTTAGAATCCTTTTTCTGGTGAATAGCATCCTTTTGAATCCTTTTTCTGGAGAGTAGAATCCTTTAGAATCCTTTTTCTGGTGAGTAGAATCCTTTTTCTGGAGAGTAGAATCCTTTAGAATCCTTTTTCTGGTGAGTGGAATCCTTTAGAATCCTTTTTCTGGTGAGTAGAATCCTTTTTCTGGAGAGTAGAATCCTTTAGAATCCTTTTTCTGGAGAGTAGAATCCTTTAGAATCCCTTTTCTGGTGAGTGGAATCCTTTAGAATCCTTTTTCTGGTGAGTAGAATCCTTTAGAATCCTTTTTCTGGAGAGTAGAATCCTTTAGAATATTTTTTCTGGTGAGTAGAATCCTTTAGAGTCCCTTTTCTGTTGAGTGGAATCCTTTAGAATCCTTTTTCTGGTGAGTAGAATCCTTTAGAATCCTTTTTCTGGAGAGTAGAATCCTTTAGAATCCTTTTTCTGGTGAGTGGAATCCTTTAGAGTCCTTTTTCTGGTGAGTAGAATCCTTTTTCTGGTGATTGGAATCCTTTAGAATCCTTTTTCTGTTGAGTGGAATCCTTTAGAATCCTTTTTCTGGAGAGTGGAATCCTTTAGAGTCCTTTTTCTGGTGAGTAGAATCCTTTAGAATCCTTTTTCTGGTGAGTGGAATCCTTTAGAATCCTTTTTCTGTTGAGTGGAATCCTTTAGAATCCTTTTTCTGGAGAGTAGAATCCTTTTTCTGGAGAGTAGAATCCTTTAGAGTCCTTTTGCTGGTGAGTAGAATCCTTTAGAATCCTTTTTCTGGAGAGTAGAATCCTTTAGAATCATTTTTCTGGAGAGTAGAATCCTTTTTCTGGTGAGTAGAATCCTTTAGATTCCCTTTTTCTGGTGAGTAGAATCCTTTAGAATCCTTTTTCTGGTGAATAGCATCCTTTTGAATCCTTTTTCTGGAGAGTAGAATCCTTTAGAATCCTTTTTCTGGAGAGTAGAATCCTTTAGAATCCTTTTTCTGGTGAGTGGAATCCTTTAGAATCCTTTTTCTGGTGAGTAGAATCCTTTTTCTGGAGAGTAGAATCCTTTAGAATCCTTTTTCTGGAGAGTAGAATCCTTTAGAATCCTTTTCTGGTGAGTGGAATCCTTTAGAATCCTTTTTCTGGTGAGTAGAATCCTTTAGAATCCTTTTTCTGGAGAGTAGAATCCTTTAGAATATTTTTTCTGGTGAGTAGAATCCTTTAGAGTCCCTTTTCTGTTGAGTGGAATCCTTTAGAATCCTTTTTCTGGTGAGTAGAATCCTTTAGAATCCTTTTTCTGGAGAGTAGAATCCTTTAGAATCCTTTTTCTGGTGAGTGGAATCCTTTAGAGTCCTTTTTCTGGTGAGTAGAATCCTTTTTCTGGTGATTGGAATCCTTTAGAATCCTTTTTCTGTTGAGTGGAATCCTTTAGAATCCTTTTTCTGGAGAGTGGAATCCTTTAGAATCCTTTTTCTGGGGAGTATAATCCTTTAGAATCCTTTTTCTGGTGAGTAGAATCCTTTTTCTGGTGAGTAGAATCCTTTAGAATCCTTTTTCTGGTGAGTGGAATCCTTTAGAATCTTTTTTCTGGGGAGTATAATCCTTTAGAATCCTTTTTCTGGTGAGTAGAATCCTTTAGAATCCTTTTTCTGGTGAGTAGAATCCTTTAGAATCCTTTTTCTGGTGAGTGGAATCCTTTAGAATCCTTTTTCTGGTGAGTAGAATCCTTTAGAATCCTTTTTCTGGTGAGTAGAATCCTTTAGAATCCTTTTTCTGGTGAGTGGAATCCTTTAGAATCCTTTTTCTGGTGAGTAGAATCCTTTAGAGTCCTTTTTCTGTTGAGTGGAATCCTTTAGAATCATTTTTCTGGAGAGTAGAATCATTTAGAATCCTTTTTCTGGTGAGTAGAATCCTTTAGAATCCATTTTCTGGTGAGTAGAATCCTTTTTCTGGTGAGTAGAATCCTTTTTCTGGTGAGTAGAATCCTTTTTCTGGTGAATAGAATCCTTTTTATGGTGAGTAGAATCCTTTAGAATCCTTTTTCTGGTGAGTAGAATCCTTTAGAATCCTTTTTCTGGTGAGTGGAATCCTTTAGAATCCTTTTTTCTGGTGAGTAGAATCCTTTAGAATCCTTCTTCTGGAGAGTAGAATCCTTTTTCTGGTGAGTGGAATCCTTTAGAATCCTTTTTCTGGTGAGTGGAATCCTTTAGAATCCTTTTTTCTGGTGAGTAGAATCCTTTAGAATCCTTCTTCTGGAGAGTAGAATCCTTTAGAATCCTTTTTCTGGTGAGTGGAATCCTTTAGAATCCTTTTTCTGGTGAGTAGAATCCTTTAGAATCCTTCTTCTGGAGAGTAGAATCCTTTAGAATCCTTTTTCTGGTGAGTAGAATCCTTTAGAGTCCTTTTTCTGGTGAGTGGAATCCTTTAGAATCATTTTTCTGGAGAGTAGAATCATTTAGAATCCTTTTTCTGGTGAGTAGAATCCTTTAGAATCCTTTTTCTGGTGAGTAGAATCCTTTAGAATCCTTTTTCTGGTCAGTAGAATCCTTTTTCTGGTGAGTAGAATCCTTTAGAATCCTTTTTCTGGAGAGTAGAATCTGTTTTCCGGTGAGTGGAATCCTTTAGAATCCTTTTTCTGTTGAGTGGAATCCTTTAGAATCCTTTTTCTGGAGAGTAGAATCCTTTAGAATCCTTTTTCTGGAGAGTATAATCCTTTTTCTGGTGAGTGGAATCCTTTAGAATCATTTTTCTGATGAGTAGAATCCTTTAGAATCCTTTTTCTGGAGAGTAGAATCCTTTTTCTGGTGAGTAGAATCCGTTAGAATCCTTTTTCTGGAGAGTAGAATCCTTTAGAATCCTTTTTCTGGCGAGTAGAATCCTTTAGAATCCTTTTCTGGTGAGTAGAATCCTTTAGAATCCTTTTTCTGGTGAGTGGAATTCTTTAGAATCCTTTTCTGGTGAGTATAATCCTTTAGAATCCTTTTTATGGTGAGTATAATCCTTTAGAATCCTTTTTCTGGAGAGTAGAATCAGTTTTCTGGCGAGTAGAATCCTTTTTCTGGAGAGTAGAATCCTTTAGAATCCTTTTTCTGGAGAGTAGAATCCTTTTTCTGGAGAGTAGAATCCTTTAGAATCCTTTTTCTGGTGAGTGGAATCCTTTAGAATCCTTTTTCTGGTGAGTAGAATCCTTTTTCTGGAGAGTAGAATCCTTTAGAATCCTTTTTCTGGTGAGTGGAATCCTTTAGAATCCTTTTTCTGGTGAGTGGAATCCTTTAGAATCCTTTTTTCTGGTGAGTAGAATCCTTTAGAATCCTTCTTCTGGAGAGTAGAATCCTTTAGAATCCTTTTTCTGGTGAGTAGAATCCTTTAGAGTCCTTTTTCTGTTGAGTGGAATCCTTTAGAATCATTTTTCTGGAGAGTAGAATCATTTAGAATCCTTTTTCTGGTGAGTAGAATCCTTTAGAATCCATTTTCTGGTCAGTAGAATCCTTTTTCTGGTGAGTAGAATCCTTTAGAATCCTTTTTCTGGAGAGTAGAATCTGTTTTCCGGTGAGTGGAATCCTTTAGAATCCTTTTTCTGTTGAGTGGAATCCTTTAGAATCCTTTTTCTGGAGAGTAGAATCCTTTAGAATCCTTTTTCTGGAGAGTAGAATCCTTTTTCTGGTGAGTGGAATCCTTTTTCTGGTGAGTAGAATCCGTTAGAATCCTTTTTCTGGAGAGTAGAATCCTTTAGAATCCTTTTTCTGGCGAGTATAATCCTTTAGAATCCTTTTCTGGTGAGTAGAATCCTTTAGAATCCTTTTTCTGGTGAGTGGAATTCTTTAGAATCCTTTTTCTGGTGAGTAGAATCCTTTAGAATCCTTTTTCTGGTGAGTAGAATCCTTTAGAATCCTTTTTCTGGTGAGTAGAATCATTTTTCTGGTGAGTAGAATCCTTTAGAATCCTTTTTCTGGTGAGTGGAATCCTTTAGAATCCTTTTTCTGTTGAGTGGAATCCTTTAGAATCCTTTTTCTGGTGAGTAGAATCCTTTAGAGTCCTTTTTCTGGTGAGTAGAATCCTTTAGAATCCTTTTTCTGGTGAGTGGAATCCTTTAGAATCCTTTTTCTGGTGAGTAGAATCCTTTAGAGTCCTTTTTCTGGTGAGTAGAATCCTTTAGAATCCTTTTTCTGGAGAGTGGAATCCTTTAGAGCCCTTTTTCTGGTGAGTAGAATCCTTTAGATTCCCTTTTCTGGTGAGTATAATCCTTTAGAATCCTTTTTCTGGTGAGTGGAATCCTTTAGAATCCTTTTTCTGTTGAGTGGAATCCTTTAGAATCCTTTTTCTGGAGAGTAGAATCCTTTAGAATCATTTTTCTGGTGAGTAGAATCCTTTTTCTGGAGAGTAGAATCCTTTAGAGTCCTTTTGCTGGTGAGTAGAATCCTTTAGAATCCTTTTTCTGGTGAGTAGAATCCTTTTTCTGGTGAGTAGAATCCTTTAGAATCCTTTTTCTGGTGAGTAGCATCCTTTAGAATCCTTTTTCTGGAGAGTAGAATCCTTTAGAATCCTTTTTCTGGTGAGTAGAATCCTTTTTCTGGATAGTAGAATCCTTTAGAGTCATTTTTCTGTTGAGTAGCATCCTTTAGAATCCTTTTTCTGGAGAGTAGAATCCTTTAGAATCCTTTTTCTGGTGAGTAGAATCCTTTTTCTGGAGAGTAGAATCCTTTAGAATCCCTTTTCTGGTGAGTGGAATCCTTTAGAATCCTTTTTCTGGTGAGTAGAATCCTTTAGAATCCTTTTTCTGGAGAGTAGAATCCTTTAGAATAATTTTTCTGGTGAGTAGAATCCTTTAGAGTCCCTTTTCTGTTGAGTGGAATCCTTTAGAATCCTTTTTCTGGTGAGTAGAATCCTTTAGAATCCTTTTTCTGGAGAGTAGAATCCTTTAGAATCCTTTTTCTGGTGAGTGGAATCCTTTAGAGTCCTTTTTCTGGTGAGTAGAATCCTTTTTCTTGTGAGTGGAATCCTTTTTCTGGTGATTGGAATCCTTTAGAATCCTTTTTCTGTTGAGTGGAATCCTTTAGAATCCTTTTTCTGGTGAGTGGAATCCTTTAGAATCTTTTTTCTGGGGAGTAGAATCCTTTAGAATCCTTTTTCTGGTGAGTGGAATCCTTTAGAGTCCTTTTTCTGGTGAGTAGAATCCTTTTTCTGGTGATTGGAATCCTTTAGAATCCTTTTTCTGTTGAGTGGAATCCTTTAGAATCCTTTTTCTGGAGAGTGGAATCCTTTAGAATCCTTTTTCTGGGGAGTATAATCCTTTAGAATCCTTTTTCTGGTGAGTAGAATCCTTTAGAATCCTTTTTCTGGTGAGTAGAATCCTTTTTCTGGTGAGTAGAATCCTTTAGAATCCTTTTTCTGGTGAGTAGAATCCTTTTTCTGGTAAGTAGAATCCTTTAGAATCCTTTTTCTGGTGAGTAGAATCCTTTAGAATCATTTTTCTGGTGAGTAGAATCCTTTTTCTGGTGAGTAGAATCCGTTAGAATCCTTTTTCTGGTGAGTAGAATCCTTTTTCTGGTGAGAAGAATCCTTTAGAATCCTTTTTCTGGTGAGTAGAATCCTTTAGAATCATTTTTCTGGTGAGTAGAATCCTTTTTCTGGTGAGTAGAATCCGTTAGAATCCTTTTTCTGGAGACTAGAATCCTTTTTCTGGTGAGTAGAATCCCTTAGAATCCTTTTTTTTTGTGAGTAGAATCCTTTTTCTTGTGAGTAGAATCCTTTAGAATCCTTTTTCTGTTGAGTGGAATCCTTTAGAATCCTTTTTCTGGTGAGTAGAATCCTTTTTCTGGTGAGTGGAATCCTTTAGAGTCCTTTTTCTGGTGAGTAGAATCCTTTAGATTCCCTTTTCTGGTGAGTATAATCCTTTAGAGTCCTTTTTCTGGTGAGTAGAATCCTTTAGAGTCATTTTTCTGGTGAGTAGAATCCTTTAGAATCCTTTTTCTGGTGAGTGGAATCCTTTAGAATCCTTTTTCTGTTGAGTGGAATCCTTTAGAATCCTTTTTCTGGAGAGTAGAATCCTTTTTCTGGAGAGTAGAATCCTTTAGAGTCCTTTTGCTGGTGAGTAGAATCCTTTAGAATCCTTTTTCTGGAGAGTAGAATCCTTTAGAATCATTTTTCTGGAGAGTAGAATCCTTTTTCTGGTGAGTAGAATCCTTTAGATTCCCTTTTCTGGTGAGTAGAATCCTTTAGAATCCTTTTTCTGGTGAATAGCATCCTTTTGAATCCTTTTTCTGGAGAGTAGAATCCTTTAGAATCCTTTTTCTGGTGAGTAGAATCCTTTTTCTGGAGAGTAGAATCCTTTAGAATCCTTTTTCTGGTGAGTGGAATCCTTTAGAATCCTTTTTCTGGTGAGTAGAATCCTTTTTCTGGAGAGTAGAATCCTTTAGAATCCTTTTTCTGGAGAGTAGAATCCTTTAGAATCCCTTTTCTGGTGAGTGGAATCCTTTAGAATCCTTTTTCTGGTGAGTAGAATCCTTTAGAATCCTTTTTCTGGAGAGTAGAATCCTTTAGAATATTTTTTCTGGTGAGTAGAATCCTTTAGAGTCCCTTTTCTGTTGAGTGGAATCCTTTAGAATCCTTTTTCTGGTGAGTAGAATCCTTTAGAATCCTTTTTCTGGAGAGTAGAATCCTTTAGAATCCTTTTTCTGGTGAGTGGAATCCTTTAGAGTCCTTTTTCTGGTGAGTAGAATCCTTTTTCTGGTGATTGGAATCCTTTAGAATCCTTTTTCTGTTGAGTGGAATCCTTTAGAATCCTTTTTCTGGAGAGTGGAATCCTTTAGAGTCCTTTTTCTGGTGAGTAGAATCCTTTAGAATCCTTTTTCTGGTGAGTGGAATCCTTTAGAATCCTTTTTCTGTTGAGTGGAATCCTTTAGAATCCTTTTTCTGGAGAGTAGAATCCTTTTTCTGGAGAGTAGAATCCTTTAGAGTCCTTTTGCTGGTGAGTAGAATCCTTTAGAATCCTTTTTCTGGAGAGTAGAATCCTTTAGAATCATTTTTCTGGAGAGTAGAATCCTTTTTCTGGTGAGTAGAATCCTTTAGATTCCCTTTTCTGGTGAGTAGAATCCTTTAGAATCCTTTTTCTGGTGAATAGCATCCTTTTGAATCCTTTTTCTGGAGAGTAGAATCCTTTAGAATCCTTTTTCTGGTGAGTAGAATCCTTTTTCTGGAGAGTAGAATCCTTTAGAATCCTTTTTCTGGTGAGTGGAATCCTTTAGAATCCTTTTTCTGGTGAGTAGAATCCTTTTTCTGGAGAGTAGAATCCTTTAGAATCCTTTTTCTGGAGAGTAGAATCCTTTAGAATCCCTTTTCTGGTGAGTGGAATCCTTTAGAATCCTTTTTCTGGTGAGTAGAATCCTTTAGAATCCTTTTTCTGGAGAGTAGAATCCTTTAGAATATTTTTTCTGGTGAGTAGAATCCTTTAGAGTCCCTTTTCTGTTGAGTGGAATCCTTTAGAATCCTTTTTCTGGTGAGTAGAATCCTTTAGAATCCTTTTTCTGGAGAGTAGAATCCTTTAGAATCCTTTTTCTGGTGAGTGGAATCCTTTAGAGTCCTTTTTCTGGTGAGTAGAATCCTTTTTCTGGTGATTGGAATCCTTTAGAATCCTTTTTCTGTTGAGTGGAATCCTTTAGAATCCTTTTTCTGGAGAGTGGAATCCTTTAGAATCCTTTTTCTGGGGAGTATAATCCTTTAGAATCCTTTTTCTGGTGAGTAGAATCCTTTTTCTGGTGAGTAGAATCCTTTAGAATCCTTTTTCTGGTGAGTGGAATCCTTTAGAATCTTTTTTCTGGGGAGTATAATCCTTTAGAATCCTTTTTCTGGTGAGTAGAATCCTTTAGAATCCTTTTTCTGGTGAGTAGAATCCTTTAGAATCCTTTTTCTGGTGAGTGGAATCCTTTAGAATCCTTTTTCTGGTGAGTAGAATCCTTTAGAATCCTTTTTCTGGTGAGTAGAATCCTTTAGAATCCTTTTTCTGGTGAGTGGAATCCTTTAGAATCCTTTTTCTGGTGAGTAGAATCCTTTAGAGTCCTTTTTCTGTTGAGTGGAATCCTTTAGAATCATTTTTCTGGAGAGTAGAATCATTTAGAATCCTTTTTCTGGTGAGTAGAATCCTTTAGAATCCATTTTCTGGTGAGTAGAATCCTTTTTCTGGTGAGTAGAATCCTTTTTCTGGTGAGTAGAATCCTTTTTCTGGTGAATAGAATCCTTTTTATGGTGAGTAGAATCCTTTAGAATCCTTTTTCTGGTGAGTAGAATCCTTTAGAATCCTTTTTCTGGTGAGTGGAATCCTTTAGAATCCTTTTTTCTGGTGAGTAGAATCCTTTAGAATCCTTCTTCTGGAGAGTAGAATCCTTTTTTGGTGAGTGGAATCCTTTAGAATCCTTTTTCTGGTGAGTGGAATCCTTTAGAATCCTTTTTTCTGGTGAGTAGAATCCTTTAGAATCCTTCTTCTGGAGAGTAGAATCCTTTAGAATCCTTTTTCTGGTGAGTGGAATCCTTTAGAATCCTTTTTTCTGGTGAGTAGAATCCTTTAGAATCCTTCTTCTGGAGAGTAGAATCCTTTAGAATCCTTTTTCTGGTGAGTAGAATCCTTTAGAGTCCTTTTTCTGGTGAGTGGAATCCTTTAGAATCATTTTTCTGGAGAGTAGAATCATTTAGAATCCTTTTTCTGGTGAGTAGAATCCTTTAGAATCCTTTTTCTGGTGAGTAGAATCCTTTAGAATCCTTTTTCTGGTCAGTAGAATCCTTTTTCTGGTGAGTAGAATCCTTTAGAATCCTTTTTCTGGAGAGTAGAATCTGTTTTCCGGTGAGTGGAATCCTTTAGAATCCTTTTTCTGTTGAGTGGAATCCTTTAGAATCCTTTTTCTGGAGAGTAGAATCCTTTAGAATCCTTTTTCTGGAGAGTAGAATCCTTTTTCTGGTGAGTGGAATCCTTTAGAATCATTTTTCTGATGAGTAGAATCCTTTAGAATCCTTTTTCTGGAGAGTAGAATCCTTTTTCTGGTGAGTAGAATCCGTTAGAATCCTTTTTCTGGAGAGTAGAATCCTTTAGAATCCTTTTTCTGGCGAGTAGAATCCTTTAGAATCCTTTTCTGGTGAGTAGAATCCTTTAGAATCCTTTTTCTGGTGAGTGGAATTCTTTAGAATCCTTTTCTGGTGAGTATAATCCTTTAGAATCCTTTTTATGGTGAGTATAATCCTTTAGAATCCTTTTTCTGGAGAGTAGAATCAGTTTTCTGGCGAGTAGAATCCTTTTTCTGGAGAGTAGAATCCTTTAGAATCCTTTTTCTGGAGAGTAGAATCCTTTTTCTGGAGAGTAGAATCCTTTAGAATCCTTTTTCTGGTGAGTGGAATCCTTTAGAATCCTTTTTCTGGTGAGTAGAATCCTTTTTCTGGAGAGTAGAATCCTTTAGAATCCTTTTTCTGGTGAGTGGAATCCTTTAGAATCCTTTTTCTGGTGAGTGGAATCCTTTAGAATCCTTTTTTCTGGTGAGTAGAATCCTTTAGAATCCTTCTTCTGGAGAGTAGAATCCTTTAGAATCCTTTTTCTGGTGAGTAGAATCCTTTAGAGTCCTTTTTCTGTTGAGTGGAATCCTTTAGAATCATTTTTCTGGAGAGTAGAATCATTTAGAATCCTTTTTCTGGTGAGTAGAATCCTTTAGAATCCATTTTCTGGTCAGTAGAATCCTTTTTCTGGTGAGTAGAATCCTTTAGAATCCTTTTTCTGGAGAGTAGAATCTGTTTTCCGGTGAGTGGAATCCTTTAGAATCCTTTTTCTGTTGAGTGGAATCCTTTAGAATCCTTTTTCTGGAGAGTAGAATCCTTTAGAATCCTTTTTCTGGAGAGTAGAATCCTTTTTCTGGTGAGTGGAATCCTTTTTCTGGTGAGTAGAATCCGTTAGAATCCTTTTTCTGGAGAGTAGAATCCTTTAGAATCCTTTTTCTGGCGAGTATAATCCTTTAGAATCCTTTTCTGGTGAGTAGAATCCTTTAGAATCCTTTTTCTGGTGAGTGGAATTCTTTAGAATCCTTTTTCTGGTGAGTAGAATCCTTTAGAATCCTTTTTCTGGTGAGTAGAATCCTTTAGAATCCTTTTTCTGGTGAGTAGAATCCTTTCTTTGGTGAGTAGAATCCTTTAGAATCCTTTTTCTGGAGAGTAGAATCATTTTTCTGGCGAGTAGAATCCTTTTTCTGGAGAGTAGAATCCTTTAGAATCCTTTTTCTGGAGAGTAGAATCCTTTTTCTGGAGAGTAGAATCCTTTAGAATCCTTTTTCTGGTGAGTGGAATCCTTTAGAATCCTTTTTCTGGTGAGTAGAATCCTTTTTCTGGAGAGTAGAATCCTTTAGAATCCTTTTTCTGGTGAGTGGAATCCTTTAGAATCCTTTTTCTGGTGAGTGGAATCCTTTAGAATCCTTTTTTCTGGTGAGTAGAATCCTTTAGAATCCTTTTTCTGGAGAGTGGAATCCTTTAGAATCCTTTTTCTGGAGAGTGGAATCCTTTAGAATCCTTTTTCTGGTGAGTAGAATCCTTTAGAATCCATCCTTTAGAGTCCTTTTTCTGTTGAGTGGAATCCTTTTTCTGGTGAGTAGAATCCTTTTTCTGGTGAGTAGAATCCTTTCTTTGGTGAGTAGAATCCTTTAGAATCCTTTTTCTGGAGAGTAGAATCATTTTTCTGGCGAGTAGAATCCTTTAGAATCCCTTTTCTGGAGAGTAGAATCCTTTAGAATCCTTTTTCTGGAGAGTAGAATCCTTTTTCTGGAGAGTAGAATCCTTTAGAATCCTTTTTCTGGTGAGTGGAATCCTTTAGAATCCTTTTTCTGGTGAGTAGAATCCTTTTTCTGGAGAGTAGAATCCTTTAGAATCCTTTTTCTGGTGAGTGGAATCCTTTAGAATCCTTTTTCTGGTGAGTGGAATCCTTTAGAATCCTTTTTTCTGGTGAGTAGAATCCTTTAGAATCCTTTTTCTGGAGAGTGGAATCCTTTAGAATCCTTTTTCTGGAGAGTGGAATCCTTTAGAATCCTTTTTCTGGTGAGTAGAATCCTTTAGAATCCATCCTTTAGAGTCCTTTTTCTGTTGAGTGGAATCCTTTTTCTGGTGAGTAGAATCCTTTTTCTGGTGAGTAGAATCCTTCTTCTGGTGAGTAGAATCCTTTAGAATCATTTTTCTGGAGAGTAGAATCATTTAGAATCATTTTTCTGGTGAGTAGAATCCTTTTTCTGGTGAGTAGAATTCTTTAGAATACTTTTTCTGGTGATTAGAATCCTTTAGAATCCTTTTTCTGGTGAGTAGAATCCTTTAGAATCCTTTTCTGGTGAGTAGAATCCTTTAGCATCCTTTTTCTGGAGAGTATAATAATTTTTCTGGTGAGTGGAATCCTTTAGAATTTTTTTTCTGGTGAGTAGAATCCTTTAGAATCCTTTTTCTGGTGAGTAGAATCCTTTAGAATCCTTTTTCTGGAGAGTAGAATCATTTTTCTGGCGAGTAGAATCCTTTAGAAACCTTTTTCTGGTGAGTAGAATCATTTAGAATCCTTTTTCTGGAGAGTAGAATCCTTTAGAATCCTTTTTCTGGTGAGTAGAATCCTTTAGAGTCCTTTTTCTGTTGAGTGGAATCCTTTAGAATCATTTTTCTGGAGAGTAGAATCATTTAGAATCCTTTTTCTGGTGAGTAGAATCCTTTAGAATCCTTTTTCTGGTGAGTAGAATCCTTTTTCTGGTGAATAGAATCCTTTTTATGGTGAGTAGAATCCTTTAGAATCCTTTTTCTGGTGAGTAGAATCCTTTAGAATCCTTTTTTCTGGTGAGTAGAATCCTTTAGATTCCTTTTTCTGGTGAGTGGAATCCTTTAGAATCCTTTTTTCTGGTGAGTAGAATCCTTTAGATTCCTTTTTCTGGTGAGTGGAATCCTTTAGATTCCTTTTTCTGGTGAGTAGAATCCTTTAGAATCCTTTTTCTGGTGAGTGGAATCCTTTAGAATCCTTTTTTCTGGTGAGTAGAATCCTTTAGAATCCTTCTTCTGGAGAGTAGAATCCTTTAGAATCCTTTTTCTGGTGAGTAGAATCCTTTTAGAGTCCTTTTTCTGTTGAGTGGAATCCTTTAGAATCATTTTTCTGGAGAGTAGAATCATTTAGAATCCTTTTTCTGGTGAGTAGAATCCTTTTTCTGGTGAGTAGAATCCTTTAGAATCCTTTTTCTGGTGAGTAGAATCCTTTAGAATCCTTTTTCTGGTCAGTAGAATCCTTTTTCTGGTGAGTAGAATCCTTTAGAATCCTTTTTCTGGAGAGTAGAATCTGTTTTCCGGTGAGTGGAATCCTTTAGAATCCTTTTTCTGTTGAGTGGAATCCTTTAGAATCCTTTTTCTGGAGAGTAGAATCCTTTAGAATCCTTTTTCTGGAGAGTAGAATCCTTTTTCTGGTGAGTGGAATCCTTTAGAATCCTTTTTCTGGCGAGTAGAATCCTTTAGAATCCTTTTCTGGTGAGTAGAATCCTTTAGAATCCTTTTTCTGGTGAGTGGAATTCTTTAGAATCCTTTTCTGGTGAGTATAATCCTTTAGAATCCTTTTTCTGGTGAGTATAATCCTTTAGAATCCTTTTTCTGGTGAGTGGAATCCTTTTTCTGGTGAGTAGAATCCTTTAGAATCCTTTTTCTGGTGAGTAGAATCCTTTAGAATCCTTTTTCTGGTGAGTAGAATCCTTTCTTTGGTGAGTAGAATCCTTTAGAATCCTTTTTCTGGAGAGTAGAATCATTTTTCTGGCGAGTAGAATCCTTTAGAATCCTTTTTCTGGTGAGTAGAATCCTTTAGAATCCTTTTTCTGGTGAGTAGAATCCTTTCTTTGGTGAGTAGAATCCTTTAGAATCCTTTTTCTGGAGAGTAGAATCATTTTTCTGGCGAGTAGAATCCTTTAGAATCCTTTTTCTGGAGAGTGGAATCCTTTAGAATCCTTTTTCTGGTGAGTAGAATCCTTTAGAATCCATCCTTTAGAGTCCTTTTTCTGTTGAGTGGAATCCTTTTTCTGGTGATTGGAATCCTTTTTCTTGTGAGTAGAATCCTTTCTTTGGTGAGTAGAATCCTTTAGAATCCTTTTTCTGGAGAGTAGAATCCTTTAGAATCCTTTTTCTGGTGAGTGGATTCCTTTAGAATCCTTTTTCTGGTGAGTAGAATCCTTTAGAATCCTTTTTCTGGAGAGTAGAATCCTTTAGAATCCTTTTTCTGGTGAGTAGAATCCTTTAGAATCCTTTTTTCTGGTGAGTAGAATCCTTTAGAATCCCTTTTCTGGTGAGTAGAATCCTTTAGAATCCCTTTTTCTGGTGAGTAGAATCCTTCTTCTGGTGAGTAGAATCCTTTAGAATCATTTTTCTGGAGAGTAGAATCATTTAGAATCATTTTTCTGGTGAGTAGAATCCTTTAGAATCATTTTTCTGATGAGTAGAATCCTTTAGAATCCTTTTTCTGGTGAGTAGAATCCGTTAGAATCCTTTTTCTGGAGAGTAGAATCCTTTAGAATCCTTTTTCTGGTGAGTATAATCCTTTAGCATCCTTTTTCTGGAGAGTATAATAATTTTTCTGGTGAGTGGAATCCTTTAGAATTTTTTTTCTGGTGAGTAGAATCATTTTTCTGGCGAGTAGAATCCTTTAGAATCCTTTTTCTGGTTTGTAGAATCCTTTAGAATCCTTTTTCTGGTGAGTAGAATCCTTTAGAATCCTTTTTCTAGTGAGTAGAATCCTTTAGAATCCTTTTTCTGGAGAGTAGAATCCTTTTTCTGGAGAGTAGAATCCTTTTTCTGGAGAGTAGAATCCTTTAGAATCCTTTTTCTGGAGAGTATAATTCTTTAGAATCCTATTTCTAGTGAGTAGAATCCTTTAGAATCCTTTTTCTGGTGAGTAGAATCCTTTAGAATCCTTTTTCTGGAGAGTAGAATCCGTTAGAATCCTTATTCTGGTGAGTAGAATCCTTTAGAATCCTTTTTCTGGTGAGTAGAATCCTTTAGAATCCTTTTTCTGGAGAGTAGAATCCTTTAGAGTCCTTTTTCTGGTGAGTGGAATCCTTTAGAATCCTTTTTCTGGTGAGTAGAATCCTTTTTCTGGTGAGTAGAATCCTTTAGAATCCGTTTTCTGGTGAGTAGAATCCTTTTTCTGGTGAGTAGAATCCTTTAGAATCCTTTTTCTGGTGAGTAGAATACTTTAGAATCCTTTTTCTGGTGAGTAGAATCCTTTAGAATCCTTTTTCTGGTGAGTAGAAGCCTTTAGAATCCTTTTTCTGGTGAGTAGAATCCTTTAGAATCCTTTTTCTGGAGAGTAGAATCCTTTAGAATCCCTTTTCTGGTGAGTGGAATCCTTTAGATTCCTTTTTCTGGTGAGTGGAATCCTTTAGAATCCTTTTTCTTGTGAGTGGAATCCTTTAGAATCTTTTTTCTGGTGAGTAGAGTCCTTTAGAATCCTTTTTCTGGAGAGTAGAATCCTTTAGAATCCTTTTTCTGGTGAGTGGAATCCTTTAGATTCCTTTTTCTGGTGAGTGGAATCCTTTAGAATCTTTTTTCTGGTGAGTAGAGTCCTTTAGAATCCTTTTTCTGGAGAGTAGAATCCTTTTTCTGGAGAGTAGAATCCTTTAGAATCCTTTTTCTGGTGAGTAGAATCCTTTAGAATCCTTTTTCTGGTGAGTAGAATCCTTTAGAATCCTTTTTCTGGAGAGTAGAATCCTTTAGAATCCGTTTTCTGGTGAGTGGAATCCTTTAGAATCCTTTTTCTGGAGAGTAGAATCCTTATTCTGGAGAATAGAATCCTTTAGAATCCTTTTTCTGGTGAGTAGAATCCTTTAGATTCCTATTTCTGGTGAGTAGAATCCTTTAGAATCCTTTTTCTGGTGAGTAGAATCCTTTAGAATCCTTTTTCTGGTGAGTAGAATCCTTTTTCTGGAGAGTAGAATCCTTTAGAATCCTTTTTCTGGACAGTAGAATCCTTTAGAATCCTTTTTCTGGTGAGTAGAATCCTTTTTCTGGTGACTAGAATCCTTTAGAATCCTTTTTCTGGTGAGTAGAATCCTTTAGAATCCTTTTTCTGGTGAGTGGAATCCTTTAGAATCCTTTTTCTGGTGAGTAGAATCCTTTATAATCCTTTTTCTGGTGAGTGGAATCCTTTAGAATCTTTTTTCTGGTGAGTAGAATCCTTTTTCTGGAGAGTAGAATCCTTTAGAATCCTTTTTCTGGAGAGTAGAATCCTTTAGAATCCTTTTTCTGGAGAGTAGAATCCTTTAGAATCCTTTTTCTGGTGAGTGGAATCCTTTAGAGTCCTTTTTCTGGTGAGTGGAATCCTTTAGAATCCTTTTTCTGGAGAGTAGAATCCTTTAGAATCCTTTTTCTGGTGAGTAGAATCCTTTAGAATCCTTTTTCTGGTGAGTGGAATCCTTTAGAATCTTTTTTCTGGTGAGTATATTCCTTTAGAATCCTTTTTCTGGAGAGTAGAATCCTTTAGAATCCTTTTTCTGGTGAGTGGAATCCTTTAGAATCTTTTTTCTGGTGAGTATATTCCTTTAGAATCCGTTTTCTGGTGAGTGGAATCCTTTAGAATCCTTTTTCTGGTGAGTAGAATCCTTTAGAATCCTTTTTCTGGTGAGTGGAATCCTTTAGAATCCTTTTTCTGGTGAGTGGAATCCTTTAGAATCCGTTTTCTGGTGAGTGGAATCCTTTAGAATCCTTTTTCTGGTGAGTAGAATCCTTTAGAATCCTTTTTCTGGAGAGTAGAATCCTTTAGAATCCTTTTTCTGGTGAGTAGAATCCTTATTCTGGAGAGTAGAATCCTTTAGAATCCTTTTTCTGGTGAATAGAATCCTTTAGAATCCTTTTTCTGGTGAGTAGAATCCTTTAGAATCCTTTTTCTGGTGAGTAGAATCCTTTAGAATCCTTTTTCTAGTGAGTAGAATCCTTTATAATCCTTTTTCTGGTGAGTAGAATCCTTTAGAATCCTTTTTCTGGTGAGTGGAATCCTTTAGAATCCTTTTTCTGGTGAGTGGAATCCTTTAGAATCCTTTTTCTGGTGAATAGAATCCTTTAGAATCCTTTTTCTGGAGAGTAGAATCCTTTAGAATCCTTTTTCTGGTGAGTAGAATCCTTATTCTGGAGAGTAGAATCGTTTAGAATCCTTTTTCTGGTGAATAGAATCCTTTAGAATCCTTTTTCTGGTGAGTAGAATCCTTTAGAATCCTTTTTCTGGTGAGTAGAATCCTTTAGAATCCTTTTTCTGGTGAGTGGAATCCTTTTTCTGGTGAGTAGAATCCTTTAGAATCCTTTTTCTGGTGAGTGGAATCCTTTAGAATCCTTTTTCTGGTGAGTGGAATCCTTTAGAATCCTTTTTCTGGTGAGTGGAATCCTTTAGAATCCTTTTTCTGGTGAGTGGAATCCTATAGAATCCTTTTTCTGGTGAGTAGAATCCTTTAGAATCCTATTTCTGTTGAATATAATCCTTTAGAATCCTTTTTCTTGTGAGTAGAATCCTTTAGAATCCTTTTTCTGGAGAGTAGAATCCTTTAGAATCCTTTTTCTGGTGAGTGGAATCCTATAGAATCATTTGTCTGGTGAGTAGAATCCCTTTTCTGCAGAGTAGAATCCTTTAGAATCCTTTTTCTGGTGAGTGGAATCCTTTAGAATCCTTTTTCTGTTGAGTAGAATCCTTTAGAATCCTTTTTCTGGTGAGTAGAATCCTTTTTCTGGTGATTGGAATCCTTTAGAATCTTTTTTCTGGTGAGTAGAATCCTTTAGAATCCCTTTTCTGGTGAGTAGAATCCTTTAGAATCCTTTTTCTGGTGAGTAGAATCCTTTAGAATCCTTTTTCTGGAGAGTAGAATCCTTTAGAATCCTTTTTCTGGTGAGTAGAATCCTTTAGAATCCTTTTTCTGGAGAGTAGAATCCTTTAGAATCCTTTTTCTGGTGAGTGGAATCCTTTAGAGTCCTTTTTCTGGTGAGTGGAATCCTTTAGAATCCTTTTTCTGGAGAGTAGAATCCTTTAGAATCCTTTTTCTGGTGAGTAGAATCCTTTAGAATCCTTTTTCTGGAGAGTAGAATCCTTTAGAATCCTTTTTCTGGTGAGTAGAATCCTTTAGAATCCTTTTTCTGGTGAGTGGAATCCTTTAGAATCTTTTTTCTGGTGAGTATATTCCTTTAGAATCCTTTTTCTGGTGAGTGGAATCCTTTAGAATCCGTTTTCTGGTGAGTGGAATCCTTTAGAATCCTTTTTCTGGTGAGTAGAATCCTTTTTCTGGTGAGTGGAATCCTTTAGAATCCTTTTTCTGGTGAGTGGAATCCTTTAGAATCCGTTTTCTGGTGAGTGGAATCCTTTAGAATCCTTTTTCTGGTGAATAGAATCCTTTAGAATCCTTTTTCTGGAGAGTAGAATCCTTTAGAATCCTTTTTCTGGTGAGTAGAATCCTTATTCTGGAGAGTAGAATCCTTTAGAATCCTTTTTCTGGTGAATAGAATCCTTTAGAATCCTTTTTCTGGTGAGTAGAATCCTTTAGAATCCTTTTTCTAGTGAGTAGAATCCTTTATAATCCTTTTTCTGGTGAGTAGAATCCTTTAGAATCCTTTTTCTGGTGAGTGGAATCCTTTAGAATCCTTTTTCTGGTGAGTGGAATCCTTTAGAATCCGTTTTCTGGTGAGTGGAATCCTTTATAATGCTTTTTCTGGTGAGTAGAATCCTTTAGAATCCTTTTTCTGGAGAGTAGAATCCTTTAGAATCCTTTTTCTGGTGAGTAGAATCCTTATTCTGGAGAGTAGAATCCTTTAGAATCCTTTTTCTGGTGAGTAGAATCCTTTAGAATCCTTTTTCTGGTGAGTGGAATCCTTTAGAATCCTTTTTCTGGTGAGTGGAATCCTTTAGAATCCTTTTTCTGGTGAGTGGAATCCTTTAGAATCCTATTTCTGTTGAATATAATCCTTTAGAATCCCTTTTCTGGTGAGTAGAATCCTTTTTCTGGAGAGTAGAATCCTTTAGAATCCTTTTTCTGGTGAGTAGAATCCTTTTTCTTGTGAGTAGAATCCTTTAGAATCCTTTTTCTGGAGAGTAGAATCCTTTAGAATCCTTTGTCTGGTGAGTAGAATCCTTTTTCTGGTGAGTAGAATCCTTTAGAATATTTTTTCTGGAGAGTAGAATCCTTTAGAATCCTTTTTCTGGTGAGTGGAATCCTTTAGAATCCTTTTTCTGGTGAGTAGAATCCTTGTTCTGGTGAGTGGAATCCTTTAGAATCCTTTTTCTGGAGAGTAGAATCCTTTAGAATCCTTTTTCTGGAGAGTGGAATCCTTTAGAATCCTTTTTCTGGAGAGTAGAATCCTTTAGAATCCTTTTTCTGGTGAGTTGAATCCTTTTTCTGGTGAGTAGAATCCTTTAGAATCCCTTTTCTGGAGAGTAGAATCCTTTAGAATCCTTTTTCTGGAGAGTAGAATCCTTTAGAATCCTTTTTCGGGTGAGTGGAATCCTTTAGAATCCTATTTATGTTGAGTGGAATCCTTTAGAATCCTTTTTCTAGTGAGTGGAATCCTTTAGAATCTTTTTTCTGTTGAGTGGAATCCTTTAGAATCCGTTTTCTGGTGAGTGGAATCCTTTAGAATCCTTTTTCTGGTGAGTAGAATCCTTTAGAATCCTTTTTCTGGCGAGTAGAATCCTTTAGAATCCTTTTTCTGGAGAGTAGAATCCTTTAGAATCCTTTCTCTGGTGAGTAGAATCCTTTAGAATACTTTTTCTGGTGAGTGGAATCCTTTAGAATCCTTTTTCTGGTGAGTGGAATCCTTTAGAATCCTATTTCTGGTGAGTAGAATCCTTTTTCTGGTGAGTAGAATCCTTTAGAATCCTTTTTCTGGTGAGTGGAATCCTTTAGAATCTTTTTTCTGGTGAGTATATTCCTTTAGAATCCTTTCTCTGGTGAGTAGAATCCTTTAGAATACTTTTTCTGGTGAGTGGAATCCTTTAGAATCCTTTTTCTGGTGAGTGGAATCCTTTAGAATCCTATTTCTGGTGAGTAGAATCCTTTTTCTGGTGAGTAGAATCCTTTAGAATCCTTTTTCTGGTGAGTGGAATCCTTTAGAATCTTTTTTCTGGTGAGTATAATCCTTTAGAATCCTTTTTCTGGTGAGTGGAATCCTTTAGAATCTTTTTTCTGGTGAGTATAATCCTTTAGAATCCGTTTTCTGGTGAGTGGAATCCTTTAGAATCCTTTTTCTGGTGAGTAGAATCCTTTAGAATCCTTTTTCTGGTGAGTGGAATCCTTTAGAATCCTTTTTCTGGTGAGTGGAATCCTTTAGAATCCGTTTTCTGGTGAGTGGAATCCTTTAGAATCCTTTTTCTGGTGAATAGAATCCTTTAGAATCCTTTTTCTGGTGAGTAGAATCCTTATTCTGGAGAGTAGAATCCTTTAGAATCCTTTTTCTGGTGAATAGAATCCTTTAGAATCCTTTTTCTGGTGAGTAGAATCCTTTAGAATCCTTTTTCTGGTGAGTAGAATCCTTTAGAATCCTTTTTCTAGTGAGTAGAATCCTTTATAATCCTTTTTCTAGTGAGTAGAATCCTTTATAATCCTTTTTCTGGTGAGTAGAATCCTTTAGAATCCTTTTTCTGGTGAGTGGAATCCTTTAGAATCCTTTTTCTGGTGAGTGGAATCCTTTAGAATCCTTTTTCTGGTGAATAGAATCCTTTAGAATCCTTTTTCTGGAGAGTAGAATCCTTTAGAATCCTTTTTCTGGTGAGTAGAATCCTTATTCTGGAGAGTAGAATCGTTTAGACTCCTTTTTCTGGTGAATAGAATCCTTTAGAATCCTTTTTCTGGTGAGTAGAATCCTTTAGAATCCTTTTTCTGGTGAGTAGAATCCTTTAGAATCCTTTTTCTGGTGAGTGGAATCCTTTAGAATCCTTTTTCTGGTGAGTGGAATCCTTTAGAATCCTATTTCTGTTGAATATAATCCTTTAGAATCCTTTTTCTGGAGAGTAGAATCCTTTAGAATCCTTTTTCTGGTGAGTAGAATCCTTTTTCTTGTGAGTAGAATCCTTTAGAATCCTTTTTCTGGAGAGTAGAATCCTTTAGAATCCTTTTTCTGGTGAGTGGAATCCTATAGAATCATTTGTCTGGTGAGTAGAATCCCTTTTCTGGAGAGTAGAATCCTTTAGAATCCTTTTTCTGGTGAGTGGAATCCTTTAGAATCCTTTTTCTGTTGAGTAGAATCCTTTAGAATCCTTTTTCTGGTGAGTAGAATCCTTTAGAATCCTTTTTCTGGAGAGTAGAATCCTTTAGAATCCTTTTTCTGGTGAGTAGAATCCTTTAGAATCCTTTTTCTGGAGAGTAGAATCCTTTAGAATCCTTTTTCTGGTGAGTGGAATCCTTTAGAGTCCTTTTTCTGGTGAGTGGAATCCTTTAGAATCCTTTTTCTGGAGAGTAGAATCCTTTAGAATCCTTTTTCTGGTGAGTAGAATCCTTTAGAATCCTTTTTCTGGAGAGTAGAATCCTTTAGAATCCTTTTTCTGGTGAGTAGAATCCTTTAGAATCCTTTTTCTGGTGAGTGGAATCCTTTAGAATCCGTTTTCTGGTGAGTGGAATCCTTTAGAATCCTTTTTCTGGTGAGTAGAATCCTTTAGAATCCTTTTTCTGGTGAGTGGAATCCTTTAGAATCCTTTTTCTGGTGAGTGGAATCCTTTAGAATCCTTTTTCTGGTGAATAGAATCCTTTAGAATCCTTTTTCTGGAGAGTAGAATCCTTTAGAATCCTTTTTCTGGTGAGTAGAATCCTTATTCTGGAGAGTAGAATCCTTTAGAATCCTTTTTCTGGTGAATAGAATCCTTTATAATCCTTTTTCTGGTGAGTAGAATCCTTTAGAATCCTTTTTCTGGTGAGTGGAATCCTTTAGAATCCTTTTTCTGGTGAGTGGAATCCTTTAGAATCCGTTTTCTGGTGAGTGGAATCCTTTAGAATCCTTTTTCTGGTGAATAGAATCCTTTAGAATCCTTTTTCTGGAGAGTAGAATCCTTTAGAATCCTTTTTCTGGTGAGTAGAATCCTTATTCTGGAGAGTAGAATCCTTTAGAATCCTTTTTCTGGTGAATAGAATCCTTTAGAATCCTTTTTCTGGTGAATAGAATCCTTTAGAATCCTTTTTCTGGTGAGTGGAATCCTTTAGAATCATTTTTCTGGAGAGTAGAATCCTTTAGAATCCTTTTTCTGGTGAGTAGAATCCTTTAGAATCCTTTTTCTGGTGAGTGGAATCCTTTTTCTGGTGAGTAGAATCCTTTAGAATCCTTTTTCTGGTGAGTGGAATCCTTTAGAATCCTTTTTCTGGTGAGTGGAATCCTTTAGAATCCTTTTTCTGGTGAGTGGAATCCTTTAGAATCCTTTTTCTGGTGAGTGGAATCCTTTAGAATCCTATTTCTGTTGAATATAATCCTTTAGAATCCCTTTTCTGGTGAGTAGAATCCTTTTTCTGGAGAGTAGAATCCTTTAGAATCCTTTTTCTGGTGAGTAGAATCCTTTTTCTTGTGAGTAGAATCCTTTAGAATCCTTTTTCTGGAGAGTAGAATCCTTTAGAATCCTTTGTCTGGTGAGTAGAATCCTTTTTCTGGTGAGTAGAATCCTTTAGAATATTTTTTCTGGAGAGTAGAATCCTTTAGAATCCTTTTTCTGGTGAGTGGAATCCTTTAGAATCCTTTTTCTGGTGAGTAGAATCCTTGTTCTGGTGAGTGGAATCCTTTAGAATCCTTTTTCTGGAGAGTAGAATCCTTTAGAATCCTTTTTCTAGTGGGTGGAATCCTTTAGAATCTTTTTTCTGGTGAGTGGAATCCTTTAGAATCCTTTTTCTGGTGAGTAGAATCCTTTAGAATCCTTTTTCTGGAGAGTAGAATCCTTTAGAATCCTTTTTCTGGTGAGTTGAATCCTTTTTCTGGTGAGTAGAATCCTTTAGAATCCCTTTTCTGGAGAGTAGAATCCTTTAGAATCCTTTTTCTGGAGAGTAGAATCCTTTAGAATCCTTTTTTCGGGTGAGTGGAATCCTTTAGAATCCTATTTATGTTGAGTGGAATCCTTTAGAATCCTTTTTCTAGGGAGTGGAATCCTTTAGAATCTTTTTTCTGTTGAGTGGAATCCTTTAGAATCCGTTTTCTGGTGAGTAGAATCCTTTAGAATCCTTTTTCTGGTGAGTAGAATCCTTTAGAATCCTTTTTCTGGCGAGTAGAATCCTTTAGAATCCTTTTTCTGGAGAGTAGAATCCTTTAGAATCCTTTCTCTGGTGAGTAGAATCCTTTAGAATACTTTTTCTGGTGAGTGGAATCCTTTAGAATCTTTTTTCTGGTGAGTGGAATCCTTTAGAATCCTATTTCTGGTGAGTAGAATCCTTTTTCTGGTGAGTAGAATCCTTTAGAATCCTTTTTCTGGTGAGTGGAATCCTTTAGAATCCTTTTTCTGGTGAGTGGAATCCTTTAGAATCCTTTGTCTGGAGAGTAGAATCATTTAGAATCCTTTTTCTGGTGAGTAGAATCCTTTAGAATCATTTTTCTGTTGAGTAGAATCCTTTTTCTGGTGAGTAGAATCCTTTTTCTGGTGAGTAGAATCCGTTAGAATCCTTTTTCTGGTGAGTAGAATCCTTTATCATCCTTTTTCTGGTGAATAGAATCCCTTAGAATCCTTTTTCTGGAGAGTAGAATCCTTTAGAATCCTTTTTCTGGTGAGTAGAATCCTTTAGAATCCTTTTTCTGGTGAGTAGAATCCTTTATAATCCTTTTTCTGGTGAATAGAATCCCTTAGAATCCTTTTTCTGGAGAGTAGAATCCTTTAGAATCCTTTTTCTGGTGAGTAGAATCCTTTCGAATCCTTTTTCTGGTGAGTAGAAGCCTTTAGAATCCTTTTTCTGGTGAGTAGAATCCTTTTTCTGGAGAGTAGATCCTTTAGAATCCTTTTTCTGGTGAGTGGAATCCTTTAGAATCCTTTGTCTGGTGAGTAGAATCCTTTTTCTGGAGAGTAGAATCCTTTAGAATCCTTTTTCTGGAGAGTAGAATCCTTTAGAATCCTTTTTCTGGTGAGTAGAATCCTTTTTCTGGTGACTAGAATCCGTTAGAATCCTTTTTCTGGAGAGTAGAATCCTTTAGAATCCTTTTTCTGGTGAGTAGAATCCTTTTTCTGGTGAGTAGAATCCTTTAGAATCCTTTTTCTGGTGAGTAGAATCCTTTAGAATCCTTTTTCTGGTGAGTTGAATCCTTTTTCTGGTGAATAGAATCCTTTAGAATCCTTTTTCTGGAGAGTAGAATCCTTTAGAATCCTTTTTCTGGTGAGTAGAATCCTTATTCTGGAGAGTAGAATCCTTTAGAATCCTTTTTCTGGTGAGTAGAATCCTTTAGAATCCTATTTCTGGTGAGTACAATCCTTTAGAATCCTTTTTCTGGAGAGTAGAATCCTTTAGAATCCTTTTTCTAGTGAGTAGAATCCTTTAGAATCCTTTTTCTGGAGAGTAGAATCCTTTTTCTGGAGAGTAGAATCCTTTAGAATCCTTTTTCTGGTGAGTAGAATCCTTATTCTGGAGAGTAGAATCCTTTAGAATCCATTTTGTGGAGAGTAGAATCCTTTAGAATCCTTTTTCTGGAGAGTAGAATCCTTTAGAATCCTTTTTCTGGTGAGTAGAATCCTTATTCTGGAGAGTAGAATCCTTTAGAATCCTTTTTCTGGAGAGTAGAATCCTTTAGAATCCTTTTTCTGGTGAGTAGAATCCTTATTCTGGAGAGTAGAATCCTTTAGAATCCCTTTTCTGGAGAGTAGAATCCTTTAGAATCCTTTTTCTGGAGAGTAGAATCCTTTAGAATCCTTTTTCGGGTGAGTGGAATCCTTTAGAATCCTATTTATGTTGAGTGGAATCCTTTAGAATCCTTTTTCTAGTGAGTGGAATCCTTTAGAATCTTTTTTCTGTTGAGTGGAATCCTTTAGAATCCGTTTTTCTGGTGAGTGGAATCCTTTAGAATCCTTTTTCTGGTGAGTAGAATCCTTTAGAATCCTTTTTCTGGCGAGTAGAATCCTTTAGAATCCTTTTTCTGGAGAGTAGAATCCTTTAGAATCCTTTCTCTGGTGAGTAGAATCCTTTAGAATACTTTTTCTGGTGAGTGGAATCCTTTAGAATCCTTTTTCTGGTGAGTGGAATCCTTTAGAATCCTATTTCTGGTGAGTAGAATCCTTTTTCTGGTGAGTAGAATCCTTTAGAATCCTTTTTCTGGTGAGTGGAATCCTTTAGAATCCTTTTTCTGGTGAGTAGAATCCGTTAGAATCCTTTTTCTTGTGAGTAGAATCCTTTAGAATCCTTTTTCTGGTGGGTAGAATCCTTTAGAATCCTTTTTCTAGTGAGTAGAATCCTTTAGATTCCTATTTCTGGTGTGTAGAATCCGTTAGAATCCTTTTTCTGGAGAGTAGAATCCTTTAGAATCCGTTTTCTGGTGAGTAGAATCCTTTAGAATCCTTTTTCTGGTGAATAGAATCCTTTAGAATCCTTTTTCTGGTGAGTAGAATCCTTTTTCTGGTGAGTGGAATCCTTTATAATCCTTTTTCTTGTGAGTAGAATCCTTTAGAATCCTTTTTCTGGTGAGTAGAATCCTTTAGAATCCTTTTTCTGGTGAGTAGAATCCTTTAGAATCCTTTTTCTGGTGAGTAGAATCCTTTAGAATCCTTTTTCTGGAGAGTAGAATCCTTTATCATCCTTTTTCTGGTGAATAGAATCCCTTAGAATCCTTTTTCTGGAGAGTAGAATCCTTTAGAATCCTTTTTCTGGGGAGTAGAATCCTTTAGAATCCTTTTTCTGGTGAATAGAATCCCTTAGAATCCTTTTTGTGGTGAGTAGAATCCTTTAGAATCCTTTTTCTGGTGGGTAGAATCCTTTAGAATCCTTTTTCTGGTGAGTAGAATCCTTTAGAATACTTTTTCTGGTGAGTGGAATCCTTTAGAATCCTTTTTCTGGTGAGTGGAATCCTTTAGAATCCTATTTCTGGTGAGTAGAATCCTTTCGAATCCTTTTTCTGGTGAGTAGAATCCGTTAGAATCCTTTTTCTGGAGAGTAGAATCATTTAGAATCCTTTTTCTGGTGAGTAGAATCCTTTCGAATCCTTTTTCTGGTGAGTAGAATCCTTTTTCTGGAGACTAGAATCCGTTAGAATCCTTTTTCTGGAGAGTAGAATCCTTTAGAATCCTTTTTCTGGTGAGTAGAATCCTTTAGAATCCTTTTTCTGGTGAGTAGAATCATTTTTCTGGTGAGTGGAATCCTTTAGAATCCTTTTTCTGGTGAGTGGAATCCTTTAGAATCCTTTTTCTGGTGAGTAGAATCCTTTAGAATCCCTTTTTCTGGTGAGTAGAATCCTTTAGAATCCCTTTTCTGGTGAGTAGAATCCTTTAGAATCCCTTTTCTGGTGAGTAGAATCCTTTAGAATCCTTTTTCTGGTAAGTGGAATCCTTTAGAATCCTTTTTCTGGTGAGTGGAATCCTTTAGAATCCTTTTTCTGGTGAGTGGAATCCTTTAGAATCCTTTTTCTGGTGAGTTGAATCCTTTTTCTGGTGAGTAGTATCCTTTAGAATCCTTTTTCTGGTGAGTAGAATCCTTTTTCTGGTGAGTAGAATCCTTTTTCTAGTAAGTAGAATCCCTTAGAATCCTTTTTCTGGTGAGTGGAATCCTTTATAATCCTTTTTCTGGTGAATAGAATCCCTTAGAATCCTTTTTCTGGTGAGTGGAATCCTTTATAATCCTTTTTCTTATGAGTAGAATCCTTTAGAATCCTTTTTCTGGTGAGTAGAATCCTTTAGAATCCTTTTTCTGGTGAATAGAATCCTTTAGAATCCTTTTTCTGGAGAGTAGAATCCTTTTTCTAGTGAGTAGAATCCTTTATAATCCTTTTTCTGGTGAATAGAATCCCTTAGAATCCTTTTTCTGGAGAGTATAATCCTTTAGAATCCTTTTTCTGGTGAGTAGAATCCTTTCGAATCCTTTTTCTGGTGAGTAGAATCCTTT